>JAWMAG010000001.1:8132500-8165000 GCA_037013455.1 Ceratitis rosa | reverse complement strand
GACCGCATTGTGATTGTGGTCGGTCGGTCGGTTGGTCGGTCGGTCGCTGGTCGCATTGCATATTGTTGTGTGTGAGAGTATGAAATAATATCATCCGCAGATGACTAACTAAACAAAATAACTTGCCAACACACATAAACACACACACACACACACACACAATTCACCACTGCCGCAATGCTGCACTGGTTCATCGGCTCACTGACTTACTTCCATACATACAAACATACATACAGATCGTGTATGTGATGAATATGTGTAGATATGTATGGTAGTCAACTAACCAACTGACTGAGTGACTTAGTGAGAAATTTACTTACACATACCGGCTTACATGTTTATATACATATATGTATATATGCATTTAAGCTTACGTTATTGCATTATGTGTGAGCATACCTATGTAAATATGTTTATACGTCAATATTATTTATCAAACAGGCAGTTTGTATTCATGTTTGTTTATTTGTTTGTTTGTTTGTATGGCTGCACTGATTTGGCGAGTTGGCCAAGTGATTGACTAACTAACTAACTAACTAACCAACTGATATTCGAGTTGACTTTTTTTCTTTGCTTAATATTTAGTAGTGGATATTTATCTATCAGTTGGATAACTTGTTTATTACTTCATAATTTGTTATGCACGTCATTAATGTATGGGAAAAATGTTGTAAGAGTGGCACGTATACATATATAAATATGTATATATGTATGTATACACATTTAAATATTGATTTAAATTCAAAAATTATTGATTTTAAATCAGAAATTTGTTAGCAGAAAAAATTTTAGCGAATTTTTTTTTTTTTTTTGAGAATAAAATCGATTTCTTGAGCGCGTCTGTTGGTTTAAAACCTATTTTCAAATATTTTTTTTAGCTTGCAAAAAATGTATCTCTTTAATAATTTTTTCTGCTAACCAGTTAAGAACCAATATCTTAATTTTTTTTAATAATTTTTTTTATAATTTTTTTAATAATTTTTGTTATAATATTTTTTTAATAATTTTTTTTTAATAATTTTTTTTTATAATTTTTTTTAATAATTTTTGTTATAATATTTTTTTAATAATATTTTTTTAATAATTTTTTTTTAATAATTTTTTTTAATAATTTTTTTTTATAATTTTTTTTAATAATTTTTGTTATAATATTTTTTTAATAATTTTTTTTATAATTTTTTTAATAATTTTTGTTATAATATTTTTTTTGATAATTTTTTTTGTAATAATTTTTTTTTATAATTTTTTTTTTATAACTTTTTTTTAATAATTTTTGTTGTAATATTTTTTTAATAATTTTTTTTTTAATAATTTTTTTTAATAATTTTTTTTTTATAATTTTTTTTTAATAAAATTTTTTTATAATTTTTTTTTTATATTTTTTTTATAATTTTTTTTATAATTTTTTAATTTACAAAACTCATGAATTTTTTGAAATTTAACCGTCTCGAAATGCTGCTGGAATGCTTTTATCCGAAAATTTTTCTTAAAAATCCTGGCTTGAATTATGAAATTGGTTCAAATAGATTCCAACACGTTCTTTAGGCTTATGTAGTTGCATTGTTGACAGTTTTGGCGGGAAAAAGCTTTAAATTTTTGATAGATGGTATTTTTTACCACTTTTGTGTTGTGAAATTTTCTTTCGTAGAATAAAAAGTAAATAATTATCTACTACCAACATCTGAAATTACCCGAATTTGTTATAAAAGTGTAAAAATTATACAAATATTGCAGATAAAAAATAATCTTAATTATTGACTTTTTTCGACACTTTTTTAATGTGGGATAAAAATACATTTTAGTCCCCACCAAAACGACTGTCTATTGGGGCATTGGAGACCCGGTCAAAAGGACTACTGGGATATTTTAGTCCCATGAATCTAAATCCTGTACTCTCAAAAAAAAAAAATGTGCAGACATCGATATATAAATGTCGTCTAGAAACGGTTAATGGGAAATTTTTAAAATGATTCTTTGAAAGATCTTCATTTGTATTCATTGTATTCACTTTGTATTCATTGGCGTGGGCAGCGCTTAAGCGATTGTAGCCTAGAGGTCTTCCTCTACCTCTGCCTGCAAAGGACCATAGATCTTCCACAAAACCTTTCTCCCTTAACTTTAAATTTCAATTGTCTACTCAGTACAAAGATACACCTTTTGGCGAGGGTGATAGCCCAGTAGATATTTGTAAAGCGTACAAACTCTTTTCGAACTTTGTTTAAGTGTGGTATCGGAAGAGTTTTTCCCACATCGTTGCTTCTGCATTCGACATAATTCTTTAAGGTAGCAGTTTCACTACCATTCAACGGACTGAAGAGGTGTATCCTCTATAAACTCAGTATGCGATCATCAGATCACCTTTATATTTCCTACATGCGCAAGCTCTGTTTTTGAAACTTACGGTAAGTCGTCGCAGCTTTTTCTAGAATTTTCGAGCGTTAGAGCTGTTGCCCAGCTTCTTAAGCTCTTCATGCTCACGCATTCCGGCCTCTCCTTCTTTTTTATCTGCAAATGCGTCTCTCTTTCCTCCTCAAGTATCGGTATCTATCCCACCTGCGCATGTGTTGCGTGGTAAAGGCGGCAGTCTGTTTTCTATCCACTGCTGTTCGACATATATTAGCTCATCATGCCAGCTCTTCGTACGACATTGTCGAAAAAAAAATAGTTTCTCCAGCGGTGGTAGGTAGAGAGCTTGAAATGCCATTTCACAGCTCCCTTATACCGAATTATGAGTGTGTGCTCTCAGAAAGCAGGAGTGCAAGTCAAGTTAAAATCGTCTGTTGTAGCTTTTTGACGTCAAACCTTCCAAGCGCTTGTTGACGGGCGTTTTTGCTGTACAAAGGCGGGTGGTTACTTGTCTTCTTTGTGATAAGATTGACATTCAAGTCGTTGTGACGTTCTCGAAACGTACGCGCATCTAGAACACTAGGGATTTGGCTTCCGTTTATCAAAACAAATCAATTTGGTTGTCATCTGGTGCTATAGACAACCATATTTAGGGTATCCAAGCACGATTTTCAAATCGTTTCGGTGGCAGCGCTCAAAAGGGCACTCTGAGCGCTCGTAGAAAGCATCTTTAGCCACATTGTGCTCCTCGGCCGTCGAAGTGTGGCTGTAAACGAGCGTCAGTTGGAAAGATTTCGCTTTGATGCGGATTTTGGCGAGACGTTTAACCAACGTGGTGACCATTGTCACATATCCAACAATATATTTATGTTTTTTAAGATAATCGCCATAGTATATTTCCTAAAAATTTGTTTAATATAAAAAAATTAATTTAAATCAATTTAATTTTTTTTTTCAAAAATCTGGCATCACCTTTTCCATCTCATTTATTCATGCATAACGGATGTTTGATAATATTTGTATGCACATATATAATTAATTTAATGATTTTTTTAATGTTATTTTAATTATTTTCTTTTTATTTTGCGGAATTTCTGCAATTTAAAACATCTCCATCATCATGACGTTTCTACGCTTTCATTTTGTTTCTTTCACTCCGCTTATTTCGCTTTCTTTTCACTTTAACGGCTTTTATGGCTATTGTGTTGTTATTGTGTAATTGTAATTTTAGCTCACGAAATTTGCCATATAGTTAACTAATAACTAAAAATAGCGTAGATTGAGTGATGTGTAATTAATTTAAAGGGTTAAAAAAATAAGAAAAAAATAAATATGTATATATGTATATAAGGAAATAAAATTAAAAGTAATAATAAAAAAAATTAAAAAAATTTAAAAAATAATGAAAGAAATATTTATGGGAAAAATAAAAATAAAAGGAATGCAAAAAATTTTAATTAGCGATTTTTTTTTAAATTATTAGTCAATTCGATGGATGAAAGGTTTTTGGAAAGGAAAGTAATTAGGAAGGTTAGGGTATGTATGGATAGTTAATGATTATAAAGAGAGTGTTATGTCTATTTACCTACATACATACATATTATTGTATATATACATAGGCATATATATGTACATTCCATAGAAAACGTATGGAAATTTTAAACCAGAAGCAACATATAATATAATATTAAAATTAAATACTATAAACTTCATAGGTTCACGAAAAGTATCAAAACATGACCGAATATAGCTCTTCTTTCTTGTTTTACATATATACATATGTATGTACGAGTGTAAGCATCTTGAAATAAAATTTTATATTTTTTTAATGCATTAAAAATTTATAATCTCTTCAAATTAATTTATGTATATATGCTAAATACAAATTTGCATTGTATTTAAATAACTACATCAAAAGTACAATAATATTGCTCATAATAACGGTATTAAGCAGATAATAATAACCACTTGACTCTCAAAAAACAAAAAAAAAACTCATATAAAACAAGCAAAAGAATTATTAGCTGATAATTCACGCCGACCAGCGTTCAAAAAATACTCAAAAAAATACAACTATGCATACATACATATACATACATTCAAATTCATATATTTATGTACACATACATATAACAATAGAAAGGCCAAAACAAGAGAAAGCGAGAAATTAATGCAATAATTAGACACTATAGAACCCATTATTTATAGTATTACTACATAATTGCTTTCGCGTACGTTCGATCACCTCAAAAGACAAAGAAAAAAATACAAACAAAATATTAAAAAAATTATAATAAAAAATTATGAAATAGTAAAGAAAAGAAATTAACAAAGCAAACGAGTTTTTGGGCATTTTTCACCGATTACTATTAGCCACATAACGGTACATAGTACCTATAACTTAGGTATTATGGTATATACATACACACAAACAAATTTATTTTTGTATTATGTAAAAAAATTCGTCTCTCTAGTTGCCCATTAAAAGGTTAACCACTTCTTGATGCTTTCCTATTATTCTATGCACATACACACATACATATGCTTTAGCAAGGGGAAAACGAAAGTACCGCTAGAACAGTGAAGAGCGACTGTAAGAGCGTGTTCTTTTACTTTCTTTCGTACCTGTTTTTAGAACGTTTGCGGGAGTAAAGAAAGAATGAAATAAAGAACAACAACAACAACAACAACAAAATGTCGGTAATTAGCAGCAAACGCCGCTGAAATAACTGTATTTAGTGGCAATAACCTCTGCGTAAACGACGCATACCAACAACACAACATACTAATATTTGCATATGAACACGCGCATACACACACACACACACATGCACACACATGCACGCACGCACCTAGAGCGCCTAACTGTATCATCAAAGCCAACACAAAGGCGATATCCACCTCCGCTTTGGCGCTTTTATTTGGCGTTTTGTTGTTGTTGTTGTTGTTGTTGTACACGCTGTTGCCATTAGCAAATGTTAACTGTTTTGTTTGCATACAAATACATAGATACTTACTTACATTTATACATTCATACATATAATATATGCGTGCTTACAAAGGCATATTTTTTGGGATACATATGGTACATACATACATACATATTTACTATGGGCGCAGCTATGAAAATTATAAACGTTACTTTTTTCGCCCCTTTCTATACAAATTTTGTATTTTTTGGCATTATTATTATTGTTGTTGTTGTTGTTGTTGTTGTTGTTGTTTGTTGTTGTTGTTGTTTGTAGTTGTTATGGCTGCTGCTTGTCAGTCAGCGCACGCACGCCACGCCACACCACCGCCTACCAGACTTTCAGCTTTCATTCCGTTTCCTTATCGTCGTATTTAAATCGACAACAAAAAGCACAATAAAAACAACAACAACAACGTAAAAGTAAATAAAAATTACATTAACAGCTAAAGAGCTATTAACAAGAATGCACGTAAGCCCTGCACTCATCAGTAAAATAAAAAAAAAGGCTCTCAAAAATGTTCCTCCTGCGCGCTCTCAAATATTATATTAAGCCAACGGCACTGCACGCTCTCCACTGCACGCCACTCTTCTTACACTTTTCTATGCGTGAATTGTGCTTTTACTGTATCTACATATGTATGTATGGTATGTATCTATATAGTGACTCGGTGAAACGCGCTTGCACACGCAACCATCAGCACCCGCTCCCCACTGCGCACATACATACACACACACACACTTTACTTTGTTTGCCGAAATTACTCAGCCTATTTACTGTATATGGTATATACATACATATGTACATGTATGGTTGTGTGTACATGTATTGGTAAAAAGAAAGCTCACAAATTTACCATAAACACAAAATTTTGGTTAAAAATTTCTCCAAAAACACAAAAAAAAAGATTGAGGCGGCAACGGCGACGCTACTATGGTACGTCCGCTTGTGTTAGGCAAAGAGAAATGCGTTCATGGCGTTTACGTGTACATACATACGCACTTGTGTGTGTACATACCAGTACATTAAGCCAAGTAAATTGTTTAAACAAAACTTCACACAAAAAAAAAAAATTAAAATATAAAAATACAAAAAAAATTCGGCAGTCACTTCTGTCAGCAAGCTATGCAAAAGTGCTATAATAACAACAACAACAATAACAACACGAATTTCACTCGTCAGAAAAAACGCACTCTCATCAACGGCCGACAAAATCATGCATTCAGTGTGTAAAGTATGTTTGCAAATGCACTGAGTGGTATAGTTGTTGTAATATCTGGGCAGTGGGGGGAGTAGAGTGAGATAGCTTATGCGTACTTAAAAAAGTTCAACGTAAAGTGGAATGAAAAACTCTCTCTCACACGCTGGGTAAAGGGAAGAGAGACACACATTTATGCGGTGTTGATCGTAGGTGGAGAGCAGAGAAAGAGAGAGAGAGACAGTGTGTTGAAATGCATACTTAAAAGCTAAGAAATGTATGTAGATATGAGCATATTCATTAGATTTTTAAAAATGTTGATTATTTTCTTTAAAATATAATTTTTAAAAATTTTTTGTACGAGTATTCATTAGTAAAGTAATCGAATTTCAATTCTGGAAATATTAAAAAAATCGTAGCATGAAATCAGGCTTGAAATATTCGGGAAATTTTAGGGATATACAAAAGTAACTTTTCTGATATTTTAAATCAAATCAATGTTGAAAGAAAAAAGTTCTTTCTGAAATTTTAAATCAAATCAATGTTGAAAGAAAAAAGTTTTCGCTGTCTGAGAGAAGCGATTTTTCAAAATTCAACGTGTTTTAGATGACAAAACTTTACAAAAAATCAAATTTATCAGCAAAAGCTTATACATTAAAATGTAACTTAGTAAAATATATTAGCTGCTGGTTGACCCTGAATTGAAATTGTACATAAGTATTAAAAATAGTGTTTCAAAAACAGCTTTTTAAATGGAAATGGTCAGATAAGCCAAATACAAAATATCTCTTCATGATATTTGAGGAGCCAATGAGAAGCATGCCGCTGAGTTGGTGTGTATATGTTATAAATATACAATAGAAATTGAGATATAATTTTCGGAAAATTAGAGAAAACCCGATTTTTTTAAAAATTCAAAAAGCTCTCCAGCGACTCTGTTTAGATATACCTATGTACATACTTTTGAAGAAAACATTAGCATTAAAAGCACTGCCCTATATTCGCACATTTTTTTTTAATCTATTGGGTATGTCTATATACATAAGTAATATATTATCTATTTTAAACAATTGCAAATTTTTGTTTAATTAATTGTAGCTGAGGAATTAATTATTCATCTCTACGAAAGCTTCCATAGCAACTAAAAATATCCAAACCTGTACACTTCATAAGTCCCTTACTCCCGAATTTCGTACCTATCGTAGTCTACACAAATTTTGTTATTTGTTATAAATTTATACAAAAAAAATTGTTTGTACATATTAGAATTTTTTCAAAAATCCTCAGATTTTAACTATAGTAAGCCCTTATACAATATCAACTTGTACCTTTCTCTCTTTATCTGTTGAGTTCGGGTCCAACTGCGTTTTTTTCTAGGTTTTTCCAAACATTTGTTAGTGAATATATATGATAGTTTGAGGTGAACCTACCCGATAACTAAGAATTACTGTCATTTGAGGGAGATTTTTGTTTTGCGAATTTCTCTACAATATATTAAATTTTAATTAAAAATTATCTTAACTGAAATTTTTAGTACAGCTTTTCTTTAAAACATTTTTTCTCCAAACATATTAACAATACTTTTTGGTGAAATAATGATAATATAATAAAAAAACCACTCCTTAAAAAAAGGAAATTAAATTACAAAAAAATAAATAATATTCTATAAATACCAAATTTTAATTTTGTTTTTTTCTAATTTCCTTTTACCAAAAAAAAAATAATAAAAATATATGAATTCAATATATTCTGCTACATCCAGTTTTGTCGCATGAACTATTTTAACAAAATTAAATTGAGACTGTAGAATATTTTTTTTTTATTTTGTGTAAATTTAAAAATTTTTCTTGCTTTAATTTAAAAACAGGAAAACATTTCTTATTGAAATTAATATAATAAAATTAAAATTTTACGAGCAAATAAATTAAAATATTAGTTTTAATGATAAGAAATTAAGAACTTAAATTTTACGTACTTCAATATCTTTCTTATGAAACCCTAGGAATATTTAATAGGAAAATATAACATAAAAATTTTTGGACTTCAATTTATATTAATATTATAAGTTGTTAACAAAATGTCAGACTTGTATCAATAAAATAAAAGTGAAAAATTAAATTTTTTAATTTAATTAATTAAAAAAAAATAAATTAAAAATAATTAAAGCTTAAAGCAAAAAAAAATTTCATAATTGTTTCATAATTATTTTATTAATTTTTGTTATAGGTTTTTTTTATTATGTTGCATAACAAAAAAAATATTCAATTCATATAAACAAACAAGGCCTTTTGCTCACTAAAAAGAAACTTATTACAAATAGAAAATTTTTATTTACTTTCTAAGTACCTACGTTCGAGTAAAATATAGGAAAAATATAAAAATAGATATAAAATAATATTTTATAAATTTAAAGTTTTCGTCCTTTTGAAAATATGTGTTTTAATTAAAAAAGAAACATTTTTTTTACTTTTTCGTATATTCATATTTTTTTCCCACGCAATTAATTTCTTCATTCCGAACAACAAAGCAGCCTTTTGAACCCACTGTGCGACTGAGAATGGGTTGATAGGCGAGAGCGCGAGAATCAACTGTCGAAATAGTTCCAAAAGCATATTGCAGTGCGTGCAGCTATTTTATTCATATACATATGTATGTATGTATGTCTGTATGTATATATAAATATGTACCTATAAACATGTATACAAATAAAGAAATTAAAAAATTACAAAGTCGTGGGCTGATAAGTACGCGCACTTAGTCAAACGCTTTCACGGGAGTGCGTAAGTATAAATTTCTCGCGCTCACCAACTCTATTGCTATCAATAAGTACATATTACATACATATGTATAATGTGTACATGCAAACATACTGTTGTCTGCTCCCACAGCACGTAGAGAAAAGCCAAAAGATACGACCAACCAACAATCACACGTACAAACGAATGTGCGCACGCTTTTAGGCGTAAAGCGTGAAGTGTAGCAAAGCAAAGCAGGGGGTAGGGAGAAAGCACGAGAGGGCGAGATAGTGAGAGAGAGAGTAGTATATGCGCTGGCAAGCAAGACACAACGCAATCAACATCATCACCAGCAACGGCGTTTTCGTTTTTTCGTCTTCGACTTCGACTTCGTCTCTGTCGTCAACGTCAACATAGTAAAAGTCTAAAATCGACAAAAATTTAATTTCGGCGGTCATTCACCCGAGTGGCGAGCGCAAACAATACACGAATTGACAGACATACATATATCTACGTGTATGTATGCATGTAAATATTGATACGCATAACTACACATACGTATGTATGTACGTATGTGTGCGCATCAGTTTGCTTTACGCTGTAGGTGCCTACGCCGTCCATACCTCACTGCAGACGCTTAGAACTGAACGACGACAGTCGACTAGCATACAACACAGCTGTTCTGCTCGGCCGCTGCTCATACCATAATTTTTTGGTAGGGCTTGTCTTTTTGTACATTCACGGCATTCACAGTTATGCGGCGTTAAACGTTGGCAGCGACGTCAACTGAGCGAACAGCTGACTGTGCAAGAGGGGGGGCATAGATAGCTTTTA
The DNA here is from genome assembly GCA_037013455.1 of Ceratitis rosa. Classification (NCBI taxonomy): domain Eukaryota; kingdom Metazoa; phylum Arthropoda; class Insecta; order Diptera; family Tephritidae; genus Ceratitis; species Ceratitis rosa. The sequence continues at coordinate 8,154,918 of JAWMAG010000001.1, read as the reverse complement.
TTCTCGGTGTGAGTAGAATAGAAAAGTCTTGTTTTTTTTTTGTTTTTATTTGTTTTTGTAGCGCTGAATGCGTACGATTATTATTATGTAGATGAGAGTATAATGAGTAGAAGCAGCGTCGATAGGTCGTTGACGGGTGACGCGCCGGTCAGGCCACTAACCGATAACTCAAAACAAAAATAAAAGTCCATATCAAGTAGATTTTTGTGTATCACAGCTGGGCGGCGTGTGAAATTGAAATTTTGCGCGAATTAGATTTTTTATATATATACATACCTACATATAAACAGACAAACATATGTATTTTTATGAGAGCGTAATGAGCAATGAAATGAAAAAATACTTATTTATGTACACATATTTAAAAGCGGCATTCTTTGCGTTTTGCACTGAGGAAAATACAAATTAAAGTAATTTGTGACGTATGCAAGTACGTATACCTATATATACATATATTCTTAGCCTCAACACAGTCAGCTTCAATTGGTAACAACGGTATTTTCCGCTTATTTGTTTTCTTCGTTTACACCGCCAATTCGCACGAGCGTCTCTTGCGGTTGGCTAAAGTTGATGTTGTTGTGAAATTTCTTTTGACATGACGCTTTGCTAACGGTGTAAATGCCCTCTGGGTTACTAATCAATGGATCATGCAGTTGTACATACCTACATACTCGTGTGTATATGAATATTACATCAGCACTGCGTCAAAGCACGCGCTCAAGCTCACGCGCACAGCCGTCGCAACCGCCACAGCCGATTGGCTGTTGGCATTATTCCCACGATTTAAACGCCTTCTTTGTACTCACAGCACATCATCGAAAAGTCATTATCATCATCATCATCATCATCATTAAATCTCAACATAATCATCGTCATAGCCGGATTATTAAATTACATTATATATATATTTATAGCATTTTAATAAAAAAGGTTCTTGGCCCGTTAAGTCTTTTTTGCTTTGGAGGGATTAGTTGTGTAGAGAAATTATGAAATTACATAAATTAATAATGGGGTTCAAAAAACTATTTAAATAATTTGCTGTTTTTTTATTACATTTGTTGTTGTTTTTTTTTTTGTTGTACCTAACAGAATTTGAGCAGGCTTCCTATTGAGCTTACTCACAAAATATTTACTCATCGCTTTACTATAGGAACGAAAAAAAAACTATACGTATTTGCATATAAATACTTATGCACCGTTGTATGCCCATATGTAAATATATGTAAATATACATATTATATGTACATATATTGTATCGCATGTACAAATATTGGAAAATTTATTTTTATTTCACATTTGCAGTATGAGTAATTTTGCTAAGTTCATTGTCCGCACGTCCAGCTGGTGAAATAGTTGTACAAATATATTCCCGTTTATTTGTATGTACACAAATTGTAAGTACACATAGACACACGCGCGTTATTTGAATTTATTTTATTAGAGATTTTGGACATTTGCATATATATATTATTTATTAACAGATTTTTGTTGACGATTTATAGGTGATTTATGTGAACAAAATAGTGTGTGTTTAATTAAATTAATAACCTAGTCATTGTGTATTATTATTTTAATATGCAAAATACAATTTTCAAAGCTTTTTTAAAAAATAAAATTCTAAATCTCCGAAGTAGGTACATATTAATTATTTAAACTATTTGATAAAAGTTATTTTATGATTTTTTTACTTGCTTTGATTTTTTAACTATTTCCAACTTGCTTTGTTTTTTTGGTTTTTCTTTTAATTTCTTCCAGCTTTTTATCTTTTTTAAGCTGTCTTTGATTTGATATTTTTTTGTAAATAATTATAAATTTTTTTAATTTTATTTTTAATTTGTAAATTCTTAATTTTTCTTATTTTCATTTTTATTTAATTTTTGTAATTTTTTTGCTAATTTTTTCATTTTAGTTTACATTTTTTAGATTTTATTTAATTTTTTTAGTATCTAGTTTTCTAATTTTTACACATTATTTTCCTTTCCAAATTAATTAAACTTTTTTAATTTTAAATAAATTTTTTAATTTTTCTTTTCACACCATTTAAAAGTTTTGTTAAATTCTTTTTTATGTTGGTCTCATTTTGTTTGCTCATTTCTTCATTTTTTACCAATTTTTAATAACCTCTTCAATTTTTCCGATTTTTTTTTTTAATTTTTTTTTAGGATTTTTTCGCTGATTAATTTCAATATTTTAAATTTTGTTTCTGATTTGTAAATTTTTTAGATTTTTTTTATTTTATTATTTTATACATTTTAAACTTTTGCAATTTTTTTTAAAATTTCTTACTTTTCTCATTTATTTAATTTTTTTGTATTTTGGAAGTTTTTGTAATTTTTAACTTTTTTTTAATTTTTTAATTCTTGTTTCAATTTCTTTTTAAATTGTTCTTTTTTAATTTCGTAAATATTTTGTATGCTTCTCTAAATATTGTATTGTAAGTTTTTACTCTTTTTTAAACATTTTTCTTTTTTTAATGATTTTATATTATTTTTTTTATTTTTAGTAACATATTAAATTATTTTCACAATTTGTAATTTTTCAATTTCTTCTTCTAATTTTTGATATAATTTTTTGTGTTAATTTTGTTTTTTTTTTGATCATTTCGTTAAACTTTTAAGACTTTTGTAATATATGTTTTATTTTTCGCCCTTTTTGTATTTTTTTTTTTGTAACATTTTCTAATTTATTTTATTTTTCTTGTATTTTTTTATTATATTTATTTTTTTTTTTAATTTGTTTCTAATACAATATAAAAATTTTTAAGTTGGTTTTTAATATTTTAAATTTCTTTATACATTTTAAGAATTTTGTTATATTTGTTCTAATTTTCTTTAATTTTTTTCTAATTTTCTTTAATTTTTTCTAATTTTTTCTTTTTCATTTTAATTTTTATTTTTGGATATTTTTTTCTATTTTTATACTTTTTCAAAATATTTTAATATTTTTTTTGAGTTATTAATATTTTTTCGAATACAATTACCATTTGCCAGCTCTGTCGCTGTGTAGCTTGAATATAGATATTTATGTCTGTGTGTATGTAGTTTTGTTTGATTTTCGGCTTGCTGGTCATTGGCCTTTTAGGAATATTTTTCCTCTTTTAGTGTAGAAAATATATTCTTTGTTACCAAAAATAAATCTGAATGTAATTTTCCTTCTTCGCTTTGCCATTTTGGAATTCAAAAGTTTATTCAAGAATTTGCATTATTTGTGTTATGGGATTTCATCGCAACGATTGCTTTCCTTTGGGTAATATATTGTTTTGTTGTAAATGTAAAGGGTGTATATGTACTTCCGGTATTTCTTAAATTTCTACTAGAAAGAAAGTTCTATGATGTCATATTTCTTATTAAATTTCGTTCTTTTCCCGTGTTTCTGACATGAACATTAACATACGAGTATGTACATAGTTTCTCTTAAAAATTTTATGTATTATTGCATCGCGGTAAGTCGAACGCCATTACTGCGTTGATCTGCGCTTAAGGCCAAAGGTTAAGTTGTAAGCTTGAAACCTACTACTTACAAACTAAAATTCGAGCAAATACAACTTAACCTCACGTCCATTTTCGGCAAACAGAAATTCTTCATATGCCTATCCAGGGAATTAGGTACCTACTAACAAAAGTTCTAACTAAATTTAATCACAAATCAATTTTTTTTTCTCGAAGAGGTCAGTTTTCGGTCTACTTCTGAGAAGAAAAAGTTGTGTTCACATTAATCTGAAGAAATCGCAACTCATGTACAATACAAAATTTCAATTAAATCGAACAATAAATATGCTTTTTTCCCAATACCGTGGTACCTGGTATCCAGCTCTCCCCTAAATATCTAACCTGTTGTGCATCATCTCGCATCATGCTACTCTCTAAAATGGTGTACCAAAAAATTTTGTAAAATGAAACAAAAATCTACTGTACATTATTATTTCGGCCTGTTATCGGCTCAGCTTTATAAAATTCCATTTTTTTTAACGACGAAATCTTCAAATTTGTATCACTATTACATCTTTAGTTTCTAACTTGGTCAAATTCTACTAAAAATCTTCACAGCGAAAAAATTACTGAAAATGAAAGAAAAATTTAGTTTCTACTAATTGTCTTTATTAAACTAAGGAAACCCAAGAGAACTACTTTTTTTAGTGTCCGGCCTTTAGCCAATTGAAACGTCATATCTTTTGTATGGTAGTACCACATCCAGCTTCGTGGAAGGATGGTAAGCATGGTTGGAACAATTCATTAGCAGTTCACTGTTGGGATATGAAGGCAACACAATGAGTATTCTAAAAGTCAGATCTTCAATCATCCCTTTCAAGCCAGCAACCAATCAAGTAAAACTAGTCAACATTGTAAAAATAGTATTTTAATATGCGAGTCTTTTTCACAAAAAAAAAAAAAAAAAATCTATCATAAGTGGGGTTATGTGCGTTCACTTTAGTTGAATATTTTTGAATTCTATTTATACCCTTCATATGCTCATATGCATGAAATTATATATTAACTTTAGTCTGAAGTATGTAATTACCAGAAGGAGAGGATAGACCCATTATCTAAGCATTTGGGGGAGCATTTTGAATGTACTCAGGTGAGCACTAAGCTCACAACAAAAAATTAAACCAAATTTTCCATTGATCTTCTCCCGTCAATTGCAACTGCTAGAAGAGCAGTGATCGGAGGACGTAAAAACATATGCGATCTTAAATTTGCATATATGGCATTTTAGCCATATAACTTCACCGACCACCTGGGAATTGCAATACATTCATATGTATATGCCAGAATGCAAAAATTTCAACCGAACTTGGTACATAGACGCGACAATTAATCAATCCAGATCGGACAACTGTAGCGCGTATATTCGACCGATTTTGCAGATATGAGATTTTAGGTCATAAATTCTTCAAAAAAAGCATCTAAGCATGTTAAATTTGGTAATCTACGCACATATGATGAATTACACATTAGTGCTGAAAATCATCGGAAAAGGACTACTGTAACATATAGCTCCCATACAACTGATTTGTTCAGATGTGATGTTGTGGGTAAAAAATCTATCAAGAAAACATTTAAAAGCTTGAAATTTGTTATACTACACACGTATGATATATATACATATATAATAAATATTGTCACTGAAAATCATCGAAATAGGAGGACTATTTTCATAGCCCCTCCAACCAATTTTCCAGATATGAGAATAGATTTTTAATCCTGAAATAAAATCCAATAAAATTGATATGATCAGCATGACTGAAGACAGCTCTTCTTTTTCCAGTTTTCACTCATTTTATACTTACAAATTTACGAAATCCAGTAGAAAAAAGAAGGATTTGCAGCAACAAAACAGAAAAATATCATAATAAAATGCTAGAATAGTAGCTTAAGGTCATTCTTAGTTTTAATCCAAAACTTTAGCCATCAAGATTTATTCATTTATTGTATTGTAAGATTTCTAAGCATAAAATACGCCATATAATTCTTTGAAAAGATTTCGAAATATATTCATTAGAAAATTCTTTATCCAATGCGCTTTATCTAACTTTAATGAAAATCATTAAATTACAAACTGAAAATACATTTGCACACATACAAACATACTACACTTATGTATGTACATGAATATGCATTTATTCACTTGTTTACACATACAAAGCAATTGCTACGGCACTAATACAAAAGAAAACAAAAAATCAAGTGTGAAAAAGTTAAAAATGGTAAAAATCTCAATTATTGCAAAACTTCACACGCAATGCTGAAAAACAGTGTAAACAACAACAATAACAACAACTAATAGTAAAACCAGAATTGCATTAGCAAATCGTATATGTGCATAAACAAATACAATGATATATAATTATATGTTTGTACTCGTATGTATGGTATATGCAATGAGCAGCGTCAAATCACTTGCATGTGTAGGGTGGAGAAGCAAAAAAAAAGAAAAAAAAGTAGCTACACATATTTTCAGTTCATTCTTTAGCTATTTTTCATATACCTATTACAATATATATGTATATTTATTTTTATTTGATTTTTTATTATTTTTTATTTTTTAATTTTTTATTTTTAGCTTTAATTTTTAATTTTTGTATAATATTTTTGAATTTTTATTAATTTGTTATTATTATTTTTATATTTCTTTACTATTTTTGTAACTATTTACACATGAAAATGCATCCGCAACGAACTGCCTCGAATATTTCTGGCAATCATCCATCATCTATCTAACATTTTTTTCTATTTTTTCGAATTTTTTATTTGAAATTTTTTTTTTTTATTTACAATTGTGTGGTGCAGCCACAAGACGGGGCTTTTACAACAATAGCAGTGGCAGCAGCTAATAATAATAAAAAATTAATAGAAAAAAAACTAAATGCATTTTACCGCTTATATACCATATACCGCTACATACACACTCTAATGTATGTATGTATGCATTTCATTGAATTGTGCGTATACGCAAAATAATTGAGTGCACCTACAAATATGCCTACACACACACACACACATATTTTTACAAGTAAATACAAACATCCATGTATATCTTTTGATGTATATGTATGCATATACCGGTACCAGTACATCCACCATTGATTTAGCGCTCATACGCCCTGGTGGTCATGTTAAGCGATAAGTGAAGACATACCTACAATAATGTATGTATTAGACGGGTGTGTATGAATTTATGTAACTAGCTGGCAGGCATTTTTGTTTATTTTATTTTATTTATTTTTTATTTTAATTTTTTTTGATGTGCCTATTGCATATGTTGACGTATTTACAACCTCATGTACCATATATGCGTGTATGTATGTTAGATAAATTCAATACTTATATTGGCTTTAGTATTTAAGTTTATTTGCTAAGCATTAAAGGTATTTTAAAGTTGTAGCTTTTATTGCTTCTGGTAAACATTATTATTTATTGGGTTGTTATTTATGTGCAGGTAATGCATTAATTTCGTTTTATTATTATTTTTTTTTTTTGGTTTTTCTATTTTTATCTAAACCCCACTGGTGAAGAAATGCATTTTGGTAAGGAAAAAAAATTATTTGATCTCATAAGTAAATATTAAAAAAAAAAAATATTTTTTTAACTCAAGAATTTTAAATTTGTTTTTCTAATAAGATTCAAAATAGTCAAAAAAAAAAGTATGTGTTAAAAGAAAAAATTTTATTTTCGAGGAAATAGCATTTTTTTTCTCGTAACACTATTTTAAAGCAACAAAAATGAAGTACTAAAATTTAATAATGATGATAAAAATTGAAAACGTTAGTTTTTTGATATTAAATTAATTTTCAATTTGTATAACTAAATGTCAAAAAGGCTAAAATACTTCTCAAATAAGCTGTCATATTTCAGCGACAAAAAAAAATATATTTTTTTTAACATTTCAATCTTGATGCTAAACTGTAGACTGTTTTTGCTCATAGTAAAATGTTTTTTTTTTATAAATATTTAATATATAAATTCAAATTGTTTGCCGGCTTGTGGTCGATATAAGTAAATAAAAAAAACATATGATTAATTTAAATATATTTCAGCAAACAATTTGAACTTTAAATAAAAGAATGGTCGCCTAAAGCGTTAATATATTTAATATATGTGTATATGTATTTATTTTTTTTGCTGAAATATGCTGGCACGCATGAAATTAAAATTATTTCCATTTGATTTCAGGGAATAAACCGCAAAGCTTTGGAATTTTTTGTGAGTTCATTACGTTTTTCTTCATATTTTTGTTTTCAATCAAATTTGTTTCTATTTCTTTTTTTTATTATTTTAAAAAAAAAATTTTTTTGTTGGGAAAGTTAATAATTATTTTTATATTAAAATAAATTGGTTTGACAAAAATATGTTAATAAAGAAATTGAAATATTGTTTCCAATCAAATAGTTAATATATCAAATTTAGGGTGCAACTGCCTTCTCTATTGTTTAATGATTTTGTGAATGCCTCGAAGTTAGTCATTCTCTCTGGTCTACAATAACTTTAAATGCTCAAAAATGGTTTAACACTGCTTTATTTTGCATAACTTACTATTTTTGTATTTGGCTAAAAGCAAATAAATTTGATAAACGATCTCTCCATGATTCTCTTTCGGAGAGAATTCGTTCCAAATGTTAATCTCACAATAATTGTGCTGGTTAGCACTGTGTGGTAGCACTTAAAAAGCCAGTGTTTGAGACATGGCCATCCAATATACATATATATATATATATGAAAAGAAATAAGAGCACCTTATAAAAATCCAGTGGCCGTCTCGAGGCACCTTAGACTCCAACCACAAATTGTGGGGTAGCTTGGCTGAAATTTGATTTAACCTGACCGTTTATGTTTCATTCAATTGAACTTTCTTATGATTTTTATTAGGTCGTTTAATATATTTACTGTCACACAGCATTGGTTATGCATAAATTGGTTAAGTCCAAAATGCCGAAGTATATACCTACTTAGAGCAGGGCAATCAAATAACAGGTGGGAAATCATTATATCTTTATATCCTTGTCCTTCCTGCTATATCTTACTAATTCTGCTGAAAGATGTTACTAATCTTTCTGAATGCCATACCATAAGGTAATATTCCATCAGTATATCAATTATCTTTGCAGTGTCCTCCTTTTTAAGCGAATTTTGTCCAAGTCTAAACTTGCGAAAAGTAAATTTTTGTTTTTATCCTGTCTATCGCTAGAGGAATACCAATGCATTCTTTATGCGGAAGAACCTGCTGAGTCGTCGTATGTTACCCAGGAACTTCGTCTGTTCTGCAGTTCTCATTAATATTTAGGCCTTCTAATAGGTGTTGTTGGTATTTTTGTCTAATATTACTTGGTTCTGTGGTGCTATTTGGCATTGACCACTCTTTCTATAATATAAGAGTTTCTACATAAGAGTCTATCATTAAATTTTGTTGCTTTCCGTGAAGTTATTTTCTTTGTCACCATTTCATTTTTTTTAACTTTTCTGGTTATGTCTATGTCGGCTTGTTCTATGATGTGAAGAGTGAGCTTTGTATTAGTTTGAAGTGTTTGAGTGGATGAAATGTTTGCAAATGGATATAACAGTGAATCCTCGTGTTCCTTCTGTACTTTTTATAGGCATTCTTTGTATGCAGGAGTTTGGATGCAGCTTTCTCAGCTTTGTTGGTTGCCTTTTTGTTGTGAAATGTGTACTTTTATTGTTGTTATGGTTTTTTTTATTATTATTATTACTATCATTATTATAATTTTTGTTGTTATTATTATTTTTATTTTTGTTGTTGTTTTTATTATTATTATTATTATTATTTTTATTATTATTATTATTATTATTATTATTATTATTATTATTATTATTATTATTATTATTATTATTATTATTATTATTATTATCATTATTATTATTTTTGTTATTGTTTTTATTATTATTATTATTATTAGTATTATTATTATTATTACTATCATTATTATTATTTTTATTATTATCATTATCATTATTTTTATTTTTGTTGTTGTAATTATTATTATTATTATTATTATGCAGCTTTCTCAGCTTTGTTGGTTGCCTTTTTGTTGTGAAATGTGTACTTTTATTGTTGTTATGGTTTTTTTTATTATTATTATTACTATCATTATTATAATTTTTGTTGTTATTATTATTATTATTTTTGTTATTGTTTTTATTATTATTATTATTATTATTTTTATTATTATTATTATTATTATTATTATTATTATTATTATTATTATTATTATTATTATTATTATTATTATCATTATTATTATTTTTGTTATTGTTTTTATTATTATTATTATTATTAGTATTATTATTATTATTACTATCATTATTATTATTTTTATTATTATCATTATCATTATTTTTATTTTTGTTGTTGTAATTATTATTATTATTATTATTATTTTTGTTATTGCTTTTATTATTATTATTATTATTATTGTTATTATTATTATTATTGTTATTATCTTCGCTCATGTTATTGGGGTTGCAGTTTATCCTTTATGCCTAGGTGATCGGATTTTCTTTAAGGATTCTTGAAAAAGAAAATCGGAATGAAATGCAGATGGCCAGCCCAGATTATAAATATATAAAAAAATATATATATTTATTTTTGGTGAACATTAAATTGTCTTAAATACGTTTTGTTAGCGCTAAGGCAGTAGATTTGTATAAAAATATCAAATAAATTAATGTTATTTCATAAAACCAATTTCAGTGCCCACAAATATTTTTCTTTCCACTCAATACATTACATACGAGTACATACAAACATATTTACGCATATACATTTAATATGTATTTATTATAGATTTTTTTAGCCTTTTTTTTGCTATAATTTAATGACATTATATTGTAGATATATATGTATGTATATGTATGCATGTATGTATTTGTGAATGTGGCCTGTGTGTGTATCTGTGTATATTGGTATGGTACATACATACTCGTATGTATGCATGTAATTGCTTTTATCGCAAAAGCGACAAATAGCTAATTTCTAAAATGCAACGCATCTGCGTATCTTATCTGCATGGGCAACGACAAATGCATGCGTGTGTTATACATATATATATATATATATAAATGTATATGCATTTAAGCTTGTAAGCATTCTAACCCGATTGCTGTCTAACTGCATCGCATTCTGCCTATCAAGTGCATTGTGATCATTTGTTGTTGGGTCGGTTGGTTGGTTGGTTGGTTGGTTGGTTGATCGGTCGCTGGGTCGCTTAACTAAACGCATGCATATGCTTATATACATACATACATACTTATGTACATACTTTTGCAGCACACTTTGCGTGCAATTTAGTTTTTCTGCTTTATTTTTGCGTAAATTCGCATGCGTTTATGTATGTATATGTATGTATGTATACATTTATATGTATGTCTACTAGCATTAGCGGCCCACTGCCCCACCGCCCTACCAACTGCATAACAGCACAATCAAACAACCACACAATACCTCAGATCTTTCCATCACTGAGCCACATCCACAGCCACAGCCACATCCACATTCGCATTGCTTCCCAGCGCCTACATACTTATGTATGTATATAGCTATGCATTACGTTGCATTCGCTGAGCCGCTTTACTATTTGCTTTTATGTCTGCTTCTGCCTCTTCTGCCTGCCTGCCGCCTCTTTATTTTCGCCTTTACTTTTTTCGCTTTGTGTCTGTATTTGCTTTGCTTGCACTGCGGACACTGCGCACACCGGCATGAGTTGCGGCTACTCTTGAGTGCTTGGAGGTATGTATGCACATATGCATGTATGCATGCATGTGTATGTATGCATCAATATGTGTGTTTACTCTCATGTCTGTATTTGTGTTGTGCATTTTCTGTTTTGTTCGCCAATTCGCCGATTCGCCTGCGTGCAACTGTGTCATCGGGCCGCCGACCGCCACCCACCAAACCCCGCTCGCCACCGTCGTCGTCATCATAAACATCGTTGGCGTCGCTGTCGTCGTTGTCGACGTCGTCGTCTGCCAACTAAGCGATGAGTGCGAATGAATGCAATTGTTTGTTTGTTTGTTTGTCTGTATGCGTGTGTTCAAGTGTTGGTGTTGTGTGTGTGTGTGTGTGTTTGTTCGCTTATTGGTTTTAGTATCTTTCAACGCATTCGCTCCGTGTGTGTGTGTGTGCGTGTGTGCGTTTGTTGTTATTATTATTGTTGCTGCTAATATCGGTGCATTTCGCATTTGTATAGGCGTTTCGTTGCCGCTGTTGCTGTTGTTGTGTTGCTGTTGTTGTGCTGTTGTTGTTGTTGTACTGTGTTGTGCGCGCATGCAACTATGAGGCACCGAGTTTAGAGCCAACAAATGAAAATAAGTGGGACAAAGTTGAACACACCAGCCAAGGACGGATATTAGTTAGAAGAAAAACGAGCAAAGCGCAACGGCGAAACGACGCAAAAGCAAAAACAAAAACAAAAAAACCTAGTGAAATAGGAAAAAATAGCAACAACAAAGCTAATAACAAAAAACAGCAAACATGAAAATCGGAAAAAATGCAAAAATACACAGATACAACAACAACAGACGCGTTTGGTCGGGGGGAAAACTCTATTTTGCTGGGGTTATTGTTGTTGTTGTTTTGTTTTATTGTTGTTGTTGTCTAAAAGTTATTGCAGTTATTCGTCTTGTTGTTGTTGTTGCGCTAGTTTTTTTTTAAATTGTTTTTTAGTTGTTGTTGTAGTTATTTTTTCCCAGTCGAGTAGCTATGTGACTTCAACTGCAATATGGACAGCAATTGTCGTCGTCGTTGTCGTTGGCTGCCCGCCGTTGCCCGGCATCCAGCATGTTGCTGTTGTTTTTGTTTTGTTCTTAGCATTTTTATTTTGTTTTATTTTTTTTATTTTTTTTTTTTTTGCTGTTGTTTTTTTACCGCTGTTTTTGAACATTATTGCTGTTGTTCGTTTTTGTTGCTGTTGTATTACTGATTATTGTGCGGCAAATTTTGCCTGCACTTATGGTTTCTTTTGTTGTTATTTCCATTCTGAAATATTATTTTTTTTATTTTTATTTTATTTTATTTATGTTTTTTTTTTTTGAATTTGTATTCTCTTATTTTAACATTTTTTTCACATTATTTTTTATTATTATTTTGTATTTCTTGTATTTATTTATTTACTTTTTTTATTGTTTTTGTTGTTTTCTTCCTATTTTCTGTACTTCCAGCGCACTTTAGCTCTTTACTCACGGCCTGCTGTAGGCGCTGTTTAAGTTGTTTTTTTTTTGCATATTTTTCGCGTATTTGTTGTTTTTGTTTTCCATTAAATGCCACAACTGCACTGCTAAGAAGCGGATAGTAACAAAAATAATAACAACAACAACAACCACTTAATCCACCATAATAACCGCTTTAGAGTTTTTTTCGTTTTGCTGGTTATTTTGTGTGTATGTGTGCTTTCGTTCGTCCGTCCAAACGCCTATATGTCCGCACAACGCAATGTGGGTTTTTTTGGGCGTAAAATATTTGGTTTATTGAGCATGAGATCTTTCAGCTTAACCCTGAATGAAGTAGTGTGCGTTAAGTCGTTTAATTAAATTAATGCATTAATTGCAGCTTAATTAACTAATTAATCAATTTTTAAATGATTAAAACAAAAATAAATAATTAACTTATAATGTTTTCGGTTTTATTATGTTTACTCTTAGTATACAATATTAAAATATTTAACTTTATTTTATTTTATTTTTTAATTTAATTTTATTTTATTTGGTTTTATTTCATATGACAATTTTTTATTTTAATTTATATTATTTTATTTTATTTTATTTTATTTTATATTATTTTATTTTGCATTATTTTTATTTTATTTTATTTTATTTTATTTTATTTTATTTTGTTTTAGTTTATTTTATTTTATTTTATTGTATTTTTTTTATTTATTTTATTTTATTTTATTTTATTTTATTTTATTTTATTCTATTCTATTTTATTTTATTTTATAATATTTTATTTTATTTTATTTTATTTTAGTTTATTTTATTTCATTATATTTTATTTTATTTTAATTTATTTTATTTTATTTTATTTTATTTAATTTAATTTTATTTTATTTTATTTTATTTTATTTTATTTTATTTTATTTTATTTTATTTTATTTTATTTTATTTTAATTTATTTTATTTTATTTTATTTTATTTTATTTTATTTTATTTTATTTTTTTAAATTTATTTTATTTTATTCAAATTAATTTGATTTAATTTATTTTAATTTAGTTTAGTTTAATTTAATTTTTTTTTTATTTATTTTTTATTTTATTTTATATATATTATTTTATTTTGTTTCATTTTATTTGATTATTTTTTAATTAAATTTTTTAACTTTTATTTAATTTTGTTATTTAATTAAATTTGTTTAATTTAATTAAATTTAATTTTTTAATTTTTATTTTATTTTATTTTGTTTCGTTTTTTTTTTATTTAATTTCATTTTATTTAATTTTTCTTTATTAACTTTTTTTATTTTGTTTTTCTTTGCCAAAAACATCCCACAGTGCGTCATCCAATTGGGCATTTATCAGTCAGTAGTTTTATACATACCTATGTATGCATATAAATATATATTTTTTGTTTTGAATGACTATCTGACTGCTGGCATGCAATTCGCACGTTAGGATGTTTTTATAGGCGCACACATACACATATTCACGTGTACGTATACGTGCTACACACATGTGCGCTTATGCAAAATGCATTTTGTCATGTATATGTATGTGTGTGTGTGTTTTGTAAGTTGTTTTTGACTTTTTTCGGGCGTTTTTTCACTTAAGTCTTTCAAATGCAAACCAGTTTTCGGCTTTAGCATATTTGTTGTTGTTCTTTTTTAAATTTTTTTCTCCTTTTAATCCAAACGCTCGTGTGTCAGTCATGCTGTTTGCCTTAAAGCTGTTAAAGTTCTTAACTTTATTGAATTTACGTTGCATTTATATTCTTCTGCTTATTCTACCTACTTCTTCTTCTTCTTTTTCGTGCGTTTGCTTTTCTGACTATCCAAATTTTTCTGCTTTTTTTGTTGTTGCTGTAAATTTAGTAGTTGCTGTTCGCCATTCTTTTCATTTTTGTTGCTGGTTTTCTCATTCACATTCAGTTCGTACTTACATACATACATACATACAAACATATGTACATTGTACTTACCGCTTATTGTCTATTTTGGTTTTTGTTATTGTTGCACGTTGCAACAATGCGTAACCGCTTGTGGGCATGTTGCAACATATAGCCTCAAGGTTTTTTGTCTGAAGTTGTTGTTCTTAACCAAAAAACAAAAAAAAAAACAAAAAAAAGAACAAGAAAAGAACCGTCAAGAACCACAATAAACAATAAGGAAAGGACACGCCAAAAATAAAGAGAACTCAACAAAAAAAAAACCCAAAATAAAAAACAATGAAAAACAGACTGAAATCAGAACCAGATTTATTACAAACACCGCAAATGAAAACCGAATTTGAAGTATTCGTTGCGCCAAAATAGAAAAAAAAACAACAAGAACAAAGAATTTATTTATATATAAATATCTACACATGCAAACTTACTAAAAAAAAAAAAAACTATTTACCGTCAGGGCTATAATTTTCCGTTGTTTTCCAGCGATTATCTTACAGTGATATCTTCATTCGGATTTCGCAATCATCATTTGTGGGTTTGCATTTTTTTATACATACATACCTACATACATGCATATATATTTTTGTAATGAAACTTTTTGATTTCTATTTAAAAGAGAACTTCTGAATTTGCGATCGCTTCTAACAAATAAAAATATTAACTGAAGGTTAATCAATTCAATAGAACTTTTGCTTTATTAAAATGCATTATTAGCTAATTGCGATATTTGATTTTGTGGCTTATGAATTTGAAATGTGATTTCGTTGGTGATTTTGCATTGTTCGATTTTTTGTGTGCAAATGAAATCCGTTATTGGCCAAGGATTTACATGAAATTTTTGTATATTTAATTTAATTTATTTTCCATGTTTTTCCCCTTTTTTTGTAAACTCAAGGCCATAATTAAAATATTTATTAATTTAACAGTAATTTTTGTTTGTTTATAAATGAGTTACTTTTCATAGTTTTTACTGCTTTTATAAGGTTTTTATTCGTAAAAATTAGTGGACTTTAAGGTCAATTGGAAGCAAATGATTTATAAAATCTTTTAAAATTCAATATTTACTTTGTCACATAAAATTCGGATGGTCTCCGAGACAGCTGTCCCTTCTACCAGAGAATGATTATATAAAGAGATTTTGCCTAAATTAATGAGTGGATCCGCACAGAAAAATTTGATTTTCTGTGTTTTTCCTCATCTTCTCTGCTACTTCCCTGAAAAGCTAGGATTTTGACTAACACCTGCCAATAAGACTGAACACTTGACCCGATATCAGAGTAGATCCTTCGAGTCTGATTGGAAAGCCAACAATTATTATGTATAGTTTACTTTATAATATATAACTTGAGTTTAGTTTATTTCATTTTATTTTTTTTTAATTTAATTTTAATTTATATATTTATTATTATATTATTATTTTATTATTTAATTTATTTTATATTATTTTATTTAAGTTTATTTTATTTCTCTTTTCATCACCATAAGGGTATACACAAAGTATCGGTTGTTTTAAAACAAAATACCTAAAACTATTGTTTTTACAAATTGAATTATTAATCACGATTTAAAATGGATACAAAACGTCTTGATTGCAGACCTATAAAAAATAGTTATTAATAATTAGTCTATGTTCAAAAATTTTCTAACTATAGTAGTTGTTGATAATATAACAACCTTTTGTATCACGTGCCGCTTTTCTATCATTTTAAGTTTGTCAAGACTTTTGTTTAGAGTTTCTGGGATAACACCGGTAGATGATAAAATAATTGGAATTATCTCCACATTTTGCAGTCTCCACATATCCTTGATTTCGTGGACTAAGGTGTGATACTTTCTACACTTCTCTGTATAGCAATCTTGTAGGTTGTGTGTGTTTGGTATACCTATGTCTATTAGAAGTGCCCGTTTTCCACGCTTTTCGATTACAGTTATGTCAGGTATACGGACATTCCTCAGTAATTAAACAGTGCTAAGCATTGGTGCACAATTTTAGCGACGTGGTTATGTCTTGTCAGGTATTCGGTAGTTACTAGTGGGGCACAAGCACCGGTAATATGGTGAATTGTTTCCGGTTGTTTTTGACATCGTCGGCATAAATCGTTTTCAATGGCGGCGCGTGGAAATGCTGCTCGTCTATTAGCATATCGATTGTTGAAGTGTCATTTAAATTTAATGGCGTGTACTTTAGATCTGATTGACATAGGGCTTTGTGGAGTTGATTTTGTTGCTCGTGGAAGTACTGTCGTAGGTTGTATACATACTTTCGATGTACATGCATGCCTCGCCCTCCTTCTCTTCGCGGTAGGTAGACGCGTTCTACGGCTGACTTCGGATGGTGTATCCCGAATTTTGTTAATAGCGTCCTTGTAGTCCTTTTAACGCTTTCCAAATCTGTAACAGACCATTTTGTTAATCCAAATGTATACATTAGAAGAGGGATAGCATACGTGTTGATGGCTTTGAAGAGGTTAAAACCATTAAGATGCGACTTTATCAAGCTTTTCACTCGCATCCGTTATTGCGCGAGCGATTTCAGAGTGATGCAATCTATTTGCTTTAGTCAAGCTAAGGTATTTATATGTATCATTTTCTGACATGGCATAGATCCTCTCATTATTTGACAACTCGAAGTCTCGCATAACAATTTTGCCACTTACTACACTAAGTCGACGACATTTTTGTGTACCAAATGACATACTGAAAAGTCTGCGGTTAATTCTAGTAGTGTTTTTAGCTGACGTTCATTTGAGGCATATAGCTTAATGTCATCTATATATAACAAAACCATATTGGCTCAGGGCATCTCCTTGGAAAATACCTCGTTTAATAGGTACAGGAGCTGTTTTTATAAGTCCATTTCAATACGTTAAATTGAGAGTTACCTCCCACGAGCTCATTGTTTTACGTTGATTTTATTTTATTCAAATTTTATTTAATTTAATTTAACTTAATTTAATTTCCAAAAACTATATGGTCTGAAACAGTTCCATTTAAACGAAAACCCAAAAATTAATTTAGTTTAATTGAATTGAATTGAATTGAATTGAATTTAATTTATTTTATATAATAAATTTAAATATAATAATATTAACTAAAATATAATTATTTTTAACTAATTTTTTAATTTTATTTCTTGGATTATTTTATTTCACACTATTTTTTTATGTTATCAATTATTCTGAGTACGAAAAAACTAAGCTAAGAGGACTAAAGTCCACCATTAAAAAATCCATATTAATATTTCTTAGAAAAAAATGTTATCATCTTAGAAAATATCAGTTAAAGAGTTTTCACAGAAAAATGATTAAAAGACAGCTTGAGCAACATTGACATAATAAACGACAACTGTTCAAGAAGAACTGTGCGGGATTCATAAAAACTTATTTATGTAATTTTTATTTATTAAATTCAGATAGTCATGGACATAGACGAGTGTATACTCACGTACTTAAACCCACATTCTCACATATTGTACATATGCAAGTAGGTATGTACATATATATTGCTGATTGAAAATTAAATTCTTTAGCGACTTTAAAAGCATCGCAACGCATTTGCTGTCGCATTTGCCGCACATCTGGTGTATGTATGTATGGTATATAAATATGTGTGTATAACACGTTGAAGCTAATACCAATAAGCTCTAATGCTAGTATGCCACAGCAGTGAACAAATGTAAATTTGTGTGTACTTACATACATGTATGTATGCATGTACATATATATGTATATACGGTCGTTTTTAAGCATTTAACATGTGTCTGTCATAAAATTATATACTTGTGATTAAATATGTATTGTTGTTGTTGTTGTTTTTGTTGGAGTTAGAATCTACTAAGAAGGAGTTAGACAACACACAACACAGCTAAGCCAAACCGAATCAAACCAGACACATAAATGATAAAATACCAAAATAGTTGATGAAAAGCTGCCTGTCTTTGTGATTGTGGTTGTGTTTGTGTGTGCATGTGTGCGTTTGTGTGCCTATTTTAATAGAAACATACAAGCACAAACGCCGCTGAATAGAAATTGAATAAAATGAAATAAAGTGAAGAATAGTTAGAACAGCAGAGCAGCCAAACAGCGAATAGCCAACAGCCGCCAACCGCCAATCGCCAACATTTAGCAGCAGCACAGCAATACAAGCGCTTGCAATTGTTCAATACTGCAAGAGTAAGCAGTTGAGTTAAGAGCAAACGAAGAGTCGCCAAATTGAGTCTGCCACAAAGTAAGGGAGCGCACCGAGCAGCGCCAACATGCATACGTATGTGCCGGCCGCCGCCGGGTTCTCAGACGCAGTCGCAAACGCAAACGTCAAAACTAACGTCAACAGCATGCCGTGACAACACGTAGTCGGCAACACATGCATACTCGTACACTCCAATGGTATCGAAAGAGTTATGTGTCTTCTCTGGCGGAGTTGTGCGCTGCGTGTGCAACGAAGTCGACGGTGACGTCAACGTTAAAATGATGCATAACAGCAACATATGTACGAGTATATGTATGTATGTGTCTGTATGCCTGTATGCATGTATGCATGCAGTAGAAGCCGCTAATGACCTGCAACCGAACCGCTATGTGTGGATGTCGCTGTGTTGTTGATTTTGCTTGCTCTATTGTACTGTATTTGGAGCCCACATGTAAGCAACTATTCTATAGGTATATACATATGTATGTGTGTGTACATTTATACTGACTCTACTTACAAACATACATATGTATGTACACGTATATGCCAGCGACGTGCTAACTGCAAAGTGTTTTCTGCAGTGCAATGACCCCACATCGCGTTGACCCACTTACGAAGCTGCTTTGCGAAGAACGACGAACGCGTATGACGAACCGAATACGAGAAGCTCTTCTAGAGCAAACGAGTACCATTTGGCTTGTTGGCTTGCTGACTCGCTAGCTGACTGGCTGGTTGATCGGTTGGTTAGCGCGCGGGTTTATATTATATGTATGAGTATATACATATATACATATATATTGTGTAGCGCGCTGTAATACCGGCCTATTCGTGGCGGCTGACTGTTTGCATTTTGTATAGTTGTTGTTATTGTTGCTGTTGCTGCTGCTGTTGTTCGTGTGCTGCAGCTTAAGTTGCAATGGCATGTTATTGTTGCTTTTGATTTTCATGTTATTGTTGTTGTTATTATTATCGTTGTAGCAGTGCTTGTGCTTGTGCAATCTTTCGCGCCTACCAAATACCGCACTGCAGTTCCTCTCTCCTCTCTTACAGGCTGCTTGATTGTCTTCAGCGTTTTTTTTTTGTTTTTGCTTTTTTTTTTGAGTTGTTGTATTTTTATACCACGGCTTTGCTGCGCTAAGAGGTTATGTAAGCTTTGTGCACATAACGGTGATCTGAAAGAACAGAGACTCGAGATAATCGTACATATGTATGTAAATAGAAAAAGTCGAATGTACATATATACATATATTAAAATCCAGGAATGACGTGTCAAGAGGAATTAATTACATTTTCTTCTATTCCTCTTTCTCATTGGAAAATTAAGATATCTTTATAAGCTTGTTGAATATGCAGTTCTTCTCGGGAACCAGTCTTGCTCCTGTTAAAATCATGGTAAGCACAATCCCAATTCGACAGAAACTCCTCCCACGCTCTTGAGAGCTGCAAGTAGTAATGAATATTGCTGTTCTTGGCCTACTAATTTCCTATGGTTTCTTATAGGTATCGTGCAATGTCACGGTCGCTTGATTTCGGAACCCTCTCTTCGACTTAATTTCGAAAATTTCAAATTTTTCAGAATCCAACTAAAATAAACCAATTTGTAATATTCGATGCCGCCCGTATTTTGCACTACCTTACTTATGTTATGTTGTTGTTGTTGTTTTTACAGTTGTTTTGTTGTTGTTGTTTTTTTATGTGATGTGTTTGCTGTTTTGGTTTATGTTTTTGAATACGCACCGGCCCACAGACCCGCTTTATGCCATAAAACTGCAATAAAACAACAGAAAGAGCAACAACAAAAACAATTTGGAATTGTGGCATGCATTCGTTGCACCTTACGAGCGACATCACATCGTTTGCGTGCCTTTGCGTACCTATGTACACACATATGTACATGTATATGCACACAAAATAAATATACATATATGCATATACACATATATACATGTATTCATAAGCTCTTCAATATGCACATACTATTGTTGCTGCTGTTGTTGTTGTTGTTTACATTGTGCTTTATTTTTGATTGCTCGCTTGTCGTCGCATACAAATTTTTTCGTGTTGGCAAATTCTGTTATTGGAATGCAGTTGCAATAACAACACTGCTACCAACAACAAAGATTATCAAAACAAAACCAACAGCAACAACAACAACAGCAACAATAATAATAATAATAACAAACAGCAATTTATAGGCCTGTTGTTCACTCCCAAAAATGAGTAAAGATGCGCAAAAAAAGCAAGAGAAAAATATAAGAACAATAATATTGAAGCGCGCACGAATATACGCAAAACAAATAAGGCTTTGTTCAATTTTTTAGCAATTTTTTTTTTTAATTGTAATGGCAGCAAGCGATTATTTGGCAGTTTTCATTTAACTGTTTAATTTTATGATGAACAAAAAAGAAAAACAATATTAAATTAACAGCGAGAAACAGATAAAAAATGTTAAATATTGGAATTTATATGTACATATAGGTATGTAACTGTATGGATAACTGTATTTATTTTTTATAACAAGTGCATTGCCTTGTTTTTTAACGGCATGGAATTTCGTTGCTTTCAAGAGGATAAAGCCTATATAACTTTATTTTATTTTATATTATTTTATTTTTAATTTTTTTATTTTGTTTTCCTTTATAACTTTTTTTCAAGATATTTAATTTTAATCTACTTTAGTTTACTTTAATATTAATATCATTAATTTGCTTTGATTTATTTTATTTTCCTTTATTTTATTTATTTTCCTTTATTTTGCTTGAATTAATTTAATTTAATTTTATTTCAATTAATTTTTTTTTACTTTATCTTATTTTATTATATTGAAATTTAATTAATTATTTGTTTAATTTAATTTTTTTTCTATTTAAATTTATTTAATGTTATTTTTTTGTTTTATTTTATTGTGTTTTGTTTTTTTTATTTTATATCCATTTATTTAATTTATTTGTTTTTAGTTTAGTTCATTTTTTTATTTTAATTTTTTTTATTTATTTTATTTTATTTTATTTTATTTTATTTTATTTTTTGTTTTGTTTTATTTTATTTTATTTTATTTTATTTTATTTTATTTTATTTATTTTATTTTAAGTTTTTTTATTTAATTTAATTTTATTTTATTTTTTTTTCTTATTTTATTTTATTTTATTTTATTTTATTTTATTTTATTTTATTTTATTTTATTTTATTTTATTTTATTTTATTTTATTTTATTTTATTTTATTTTATTTTATTTTATTTTATTTTATTTTATTTTATTTTATTTTATTTTATTTTATTTTATTTTATTTTATTTTATTTTATCGTATTTTATTTTATTTTACTTTATTTTATATTATTTTATTTTATTTTATTTCACTTTATTTCATTTTATTTTATTATATTTTGTTTTTAAGTTTCATTATCTTAAAACGTTGATAAAATTATCTTCTTTATATTACCATTATCTATAATTAAAATAAATTATTATTATAGCTTTTCAGCTTGGCATTCGTTGGCACACGTCATATGAAAATTGCGTGTTGTAAGCTGTTTAACAAATAAAAAATAATATGTGCAGGAAAAAATCAACGAGTAATAAATACAACAATAATTTAATGAATTTTTTTTATTTTTTCTCCTTT
>JAWMAG010000001.1:7962500-8127500 GCA_037013455.1 Ceratitis rosa | reverse complement strand
CCTACACCGTTATATGCATATAGCGATGCTCAACGCATTTGATAATTCGTTGTTCTTTGCTACTTTAAAGCCTATTTTTCTAAATACTCTAATTACTTATTTTAAGCGCGCTAAAAATCATTTACTCGCACGCTTAGTTATTTCTCAAAAAAAAAAGAAACAAAAAAAAAACAAAAAATATAGAAAATAAAAATAAAAATAAATAATAATAATAATATTCTTATGTACTTTTGTATGTTTGCGCAATTGTATTGTCATTTGTTGTATTCGTGTACACGCTGTCTCAGCCGTTGCCAGCATATTAATGACTTTTTATTTTAACATTTTATGTTTTACCGCAAAAAAGTTTTTTTTTTTGTTTTGTTTTACGCTTTGACACACTTTTTAGTGCAAAAAAAGAGCAAAATTTACAAAATAAATACAAATAAAATATTGTAGAATACACAAAGAATCGGCGCCAAGAGGAAGTAGTGTGGCTTCAGTTTCTTTCCTTAATTATCTGCTTTTATTTTAACTAAGTCAAGTGTTGTTGTTTGGAGTTACCCGTTTTTTTTTTTGTACGCCTTCAGCCATTCCAACAACCTAAATGGGCTTACCCATGTTTGTTTGTCTAAAATTAGAATAAAACAGTGAAGTAAAAAAAAAACACACGCACATAAATAAATTTGCAATCTTACGCCGAATCATTATTGAATCAAAAACACTGAGGTGGAGCAATTAGAGTTATACAAAGAGTGTTTTGGTCACCCCAAATGATTTATAGCAAGGGATTGCAGGTATTTGTTTATCAATTCCCTGTAAACCATACTCAGACCTTCGACAATATGTTAGGAATCTGCTGTACTACTTCAAATAAGTCTCTGCAAACCTGCTTTCGTTGGTACCATCACCACACGTGTCGCTTGTAGGGTATTTAATTAGAACTTTTCAACGTGTTATAAGCAAATTTCTTTACCATTGTTACTAAGAGTGGCGCACATGAAGGCAAACCAGGTTGTAGTTACACCTGAGCACTCACTTTTTTTATAAGGGCTGATCCATTACGAGGTTTGCTACTTTTTTAAAGAAAAAAACAACGAAAATTCATATTTAATGGGGAATGTTTATCACCATATGGAAGAAAATTCTTTGGCATTTGGTTTTTGAAGATTATCTCCTTTATATGTTGGCCGCGGCTAAATCTCAGATGGGAAGTTTTACTCCAAGGCCTGAATCGAAGCGGGATTGTCCACCTGGACTTTAGACTTTACATATCCCTACAGAAAAAATTTCCACCGGCTCACCGTTGTTTTTCTGAATGAGATGGCAGCTCTTAAATGTTTTCAGATTGGTATTCGTTTCAAATGTGGAAAATTGAGCCAGAAATGGTCCTCCTGTTTGAATAAAGTTTGGCTCGAAAACGTGTAATCTTCTTGGAACTTTTCAAGAGCCCAAAGAGCGAAGCGATGTCGATTGGGAGGGTCGAGCAACTTCAGTTCTTGCGCAAGTTGTATTTTGTACTCTTTCAATTTAAGTTCTCGACGTAAAATGCACTAAATCGCTCCTTACATGTGTCAGTTCGAATTGCTGCGTGAGTAAGCTAATCTCCCCATCAACTAAGTAACCGACAAAATTTTGGCCTTGCTCCAACAGTGATTCCGTTCTTCAATCGCGTTCAAGTTTTTTCTCTTTACTCTGAGTAAAAGAGAACGATTTTTTCCTGATGTACTTCGAATATTGTTAAGAATGAAAAAATTCCTTTCTTCAGTCAGAGCTGAGTAGGGATGGTTTCAAAAATAAGGCCGATTAAGGCATCTCGTCTAATTTTGGGAGTTACTTTGGTGAAAAATCGCAAACCGCTCAATTTAGCGGTTATAAAGACCTTTGTCCTTGACATTGTCTTAAGACAGCAACCACAATTTCTTATATTAAACAAACATTATATAAAATAATAAAATGTTGCAAAAATAGGCGTAACATCGCCCATACTAAAAATAATTATCACATATCTGAAAGCATTTAATTTAATATATATAGATAAATAACTCATTTATCTTTAGTTCCTTAAAAATATTTAAAATAAAAAATAAAATTATTTTATAATTGCTAATATTTCTTTCTCTCTCTCCTTCTCATTACAGCTCAAATTGAAATAATTCCATGCAAAGTCTGTGGCGACAAGTCATCTGGCGTACACTATGGCGTTATAACATGTGAAGGCTGCAAGGGATTTTTTCGTCGTTCACAAAGCTCAGTAGTAAATTATCAGTGTCCTCGCAATAAACAATGTGTTGTCGACCGTGTTAATCGCAATCGGTGTCAATACTGTAGACTGCAAAAGTGCCTACAACTGGGAATGAGTCGTGATGGTGAGTTTGTTGGGAAAGTTTTAATGAAAAATTTAAAAATTTAGTTCATTTTTCGCTTTTCTAGCATTTAATCAAACAATTTTTTTTCTATTTTTAACAGCTGTAAAATTCGGTAGAATGTCGAAGAAACAGCGTGAAAAGGTTGAGGAGGAGGTGAAATTTCATAAGGCGCAACTGCGTGCACAAAGTGACGCGGCGCCGGATAGTTCAGTTTTTGATACACAAACACCGTCGAGTAGTGATCAACTGCATCATAATTATAATGGGTGAGTAAAGGCAAAATGTACTTTTTCGTTAATTTCATATGAATTAAATTTAGTCTGAAAGGTACATTAAAGCTAAGAAATATTTTTTTTTGGTTCTTAGAAAAAAGTATTTCTCACTAAAAGAGTTTAAAAAAAAAATGATTAAATAAAATAAAAATTTTTAAAATATAGGAAATAAATAAAAAAATTTAATTCAAATAATATTATTATATAGAAAGAACTAACCAAAATTAAATTATAGAAATTAAATTCAAAAATTACTTGAAATAATATAGAGTCAAGAAAAATAAATTTAAATCAAATAAAATGAAAATAATAAAAAAAATTTAATTAAAATCAAAATAAATTAAAAAATAGAAATGAGTAAAAATCGAATTAAATAATATAAATTAAAAAGAAAAGAAGAAAGCAAATATAGAAGACAATAAAAATAAAATAAATCAAAAGCAAATTGAATTAAATTAAAAATTGATCAGAAATAAATAAAATAAAATGTGTTTAATTAAAGTAAAAAATAATTTAAAAAAATTTTAAATAAAATAAAATAGGAATTACATATATTATATGAAATAAAATAATTTGAAAGGAATCAAAAATAAAATAAATTAGAATTAAATAATATTATTAATATTAAAATAAAAAAAATTAATTAAGTGGAAAATAAATTAAAAAAATGGAAATGAAAAAAAAACGAATTAAAAATATGAATTAAAAAGAAAAGAAGAAAAAATTATAGAAGATAATAAAAACAAAATAAATCAAAAGCAAATTAATTTAAATCAAAAATGGATGAGAAACAAATAAAATAAATTGTGTTTAATTAATGTAAAAAATAAATTAATATAATTTTAAATAAAACAAAATAGGAATTGCATATATTATATCAAATAAAACACATTAAATTTAAATGAGTTGAAAATAAAATAAATTAGAAATAAGTACACCAAAAAGAAATAAGTTGAATTAAATAAAAAAACTCACATAAAATAAAATATAGCAAAATAAAACTAAAAACAAAAATGGGTTAACTAAAATAAATAAAAATAAAATAAAAATTTAAAAATAAAATTATGTAAAATAAGAAATGAAAGAAAAAGGTAAAGATCCAATAAAAAATATTAAATAAACTTTATTAAATAATATAAAAACTAACCAAAAATAAAATAATAAATAAAACGGAATTAAAAAAATTAAAAAAAAATATATAAAATATAAATAAAACAAATATAAATAAAATATAACAAAATAAAAAAAAATAAATAAATAAAAATAAAATAAAAAGTAAAATAAAGTAAAATTAAATGAGATTAAAATAAATTAAATTAAATTTTAATTTGACTAAATTAAATAAATAATTAGGTCCCAATAAGTTAACCTTATTTTCTGTAGTTTCCGAAAAAAAATTACCCGGTTATCTAATGCATACTAATAGCTTTAATAAAAAGAATTATAACGGAAATTAACTTATTTTAAAAAATTAAATAATTAATTTAATTCATTTTATTAATTGATTAATTAGTTCAATTACTTATCTGTTTATTATAATTTTCCAATTTACATTTTATTCACAATAATGCGAGTTTTAATGTTATTTGCTAATAAATTAAATCTTAATTAATCAAACTGTCAAAAACTACTTTTTACGAAAATATTTTAAAATTTGTTTTTAAATCAAATAGTGAATAAATCATTTTGCTATCATATTCACGAAAACAAAAGCAAATAAAACAGAAAAAATCGGTATTATTATTTATTTGCACTAAAATACTACATGAGATGAGCCTGGTGAATAAAAACTTGATTTAATAACGAAATAATTGTTTAACACAAAAGAAATGTAAACATTTTAATTTTTTTTAATAACTTCTTTCTGTTCATATATTGTATTAATAATATAGTTTATTCACATAATCGCGATTGCTAAATTTTTTTAAAATACCTGTGTTTAAATAAAAAGTATATGTATACTCGTATGTAACGTTTGTTTCTTATCATTTAAAAAATATAATAAATAAAATATAAAATATAATAAAACAAAAATGTCCGTTATGATTAACTTTTTTCTTAATAAATAAATCACAAAATAACAGATCTCCAATTATTAATAATTAATTTAATTAATTTTGACATTTAAATAATTCTTTATCAATTAATCATAATATTCTGCAAAAATTGTTACACATAAACCGATAATTTAAATTAATTGTTTGATTAAACTTATATTAATCACATGCTCAATAATTATTTTTGCCTAAAAAATTGCAGAAATTTGTGATTAAATAATTATTTAGTTATCTACAAATCATAATGTTTTCATTAATAGAAAAATCCGATTAAATAAATTAATTAAAATTGAATTAATCATAATTTTAACAATTATTTTGTGCTTAAAAATATTTAAATATTAATTTGAATAAAAAGTTTATGAATTTATTTATTTTTCTAATATTTTCTAATGAATAAAAAGTATAAGACTTTTTATTAAATTAATTGATTAATTAGTGTTTTTAAATAATTGTAATTATTATTAATGAAATCAAAGTTAATTAAAAAGTGTCACATTTCATTTAATTAATAATTAATTCGATTAATTAATAACTAATTCAATTAATTAATAACTAATTCAATTAATTAATAACTAATTCAATTAATTTCATCAATTAAATAATTAATTAATTTTTAATTAATCAATATATTTGAATATATAGACCCAGCAGTCATTTAACATAGAGGCATCGTTTCAATAGTATCTATACAAATTTTTATATATAATAATTATAAATAATAATTCTATAATAATAATAAATTCTTATAAATCATAATTTAAAATTTTTACTCATCTCTATTCACTTCTCTCTCTTCCCCCTTTAGCTATGGCTACTCAAGTAACGATGTAGGCTATGGCAGTCCCTATGGCTACTCCACATCGGTGACACCGCAACAGACGATGGCCTACGATATATCAGCGGATTACGTCGACAGCACCACGTACGAGCCGCGTGGCACAATAATGGATCCGGACTTCGTCAGTCATGGTAGGGGACAAATATCACAACCAATATACCACGTGCCAATGCGCATATCCATTGACGAATCAACATTTAATATTCGTATAATCACTTACCACACGCATTACCAATACTACTACTACTATTACCACCACTTATTACTACTACTACTACTACTACTACTACAACAACTCCTCATCTTAGTCATCATTGAAGTTATCGTGTTAAGCGAGTTACATATGTATATACAATACAAAAACGTTCATGCCGTGAGCCCATCGCGTTTTCTCGTATTTTGTACACAATTTTTCTTAATTCTATTTACATACATGCCTACATACATATTTGTGTAATTGACGTTGAAAATCAATCTTTTATCGTTTTGCTATATTTTTGCTATAATTTCTTTTTGTCAGCGCCTAGGTTTTGTGAAGTGAGTGTTGTGAGTGTGGGATGTAAGTAACGCTGATGCTGTGACCACTGCAGCCACTGGACTTTTTTATATGTAAACTATTCGTTTTTGTTTGTGTTTTTTTTTTTCAATTGTTAATTGTAATGTGCATAATTCAGTATTAGTTGGGTTGGTATGAAACGTGTATTTACGTGTAGTTGGGCGCGAAACTTCAAAATTTCAAAATTTCCAAATTCATTCATTTTTTTCATTAACTCATTGGCATACCACATTCATTCATTCATTATACGTTATGGGATCAATCAATCAATTATTTATTGTGGGGGTTAGATATATATGTACATATACGTACATATATTCTATTGTAACATACATATATTTCGTTAAATCGCCGCATCAAATTTTCGCTGTTGTCTACCAACAAAAAAAAAAAAAAGAAAATCAAAAAAAAAAATAAACAAATTTTTTTTTTTCAAAATTCTGGTAAATATTTTTTGATTGTATATTCCTTGTTACATTGCTTCTCCTCCCCTCAACAACCAGCTGATGGCGACATCAATGATGTTCTTATAAAAACCTTAGCCGAGGCACATGCAAACACAAGCACCAAACTCGATGCCGTACACGAAATGTTTCGGAAGTCTCAGGTAAAACCGATGATATTTGCACTCAATCATCCATACGGAGTTGAACTGCAACTAATTGATCATTTAATTCTTTTTTTCTTTGTTTTCTTTCCATTTGTTTTGCATATTTTCCTCTACTTAATACTATGTCTCTCTCTGTGTGTGTGTTTGTCTGTGTTAACTAACGGTATTTCGCTTACGCCCATCAAGGATATATCGAGGATACTCTACTACAAGAATTTGGGGCAAGAGGAACTGTGGCTAGACTGCGCTGAAAAGCTAACACAAATGATACAAAACATAATCGAATTTGCAAAACTGATACCCGGATTCATGCGATTAAGTCAGGATGATCAGGTAAGAAACTATTAAGGGTATGAGGGTATTTGATTTTGTTTAAGCCACACAATTTTTTTTTTTAAACTATTGATGTGATGTTATGACTTGTTATCACATGATATTGTGATGTGCGTTGTGAAAATTTATATTAATATTTGTCACACACAATCTGGTAGACACGAAAATGTTTAAGTAGAAAAACTATAAAAAAATCTTTTTCACATTCCAAGTGATGTGACACGATATCACCTGAAAGATGTGATGCCATATGATTGTACTGTGATTTCATTATCTTAGGCTAAATGATTTGATTTTGAGAATTTGAGTTTGGTGCGATATTTTGAAATAATGATGTGGTTTTTATGCAGTATGTTGTGATGTTGAAGGAAAATAAACCTTAAATTTTGGTTTGATTTAATTAATCAAAATATCATATATTACTATACCCAAGCCCCATCATATGACATAAAGTCACATGACATCATATGTATGAAAATCTAATTCCCATCTTGCATATTTTTTGATGGAGATCAGTCAAATTTTAATAAACACATACATCACTTTATGAAAATAGCACCTGAACATGACGCTCACCAGAGATATCTGGCAATGGTGACGAATTGTATGATGCTTGTTATTTTTTATATTATATGAAAGAAGCATATTTCGTAATGCTTAGAGTTTCATGCCATTATGTAAAGTAGTTAAAAATATAACCATTCTAGCAAAATTATCAATTTTATGTGACTAATGCATGTGCTTAAAGAATTTTGGAATGATTTGAGCATATGAAATAATAATGATGTGACATTCTACAACGAGTTGATATGACATGAAAAAATATGAGTGATGCGACTGATATGATGTGATATAACCTTTTTTATACTAAGAATTAGAATTATAGAATTATGTAAAAAATAATTAACGATATTTCTCTGCATAATTTTCAGATTCTGCTACTGAAAACTGGATCATTCGAACTGGCCATCGTGCGTATGTCACGATTGCTCGATCTCTCACAGAATGCGGTACTCTATGGTGACGTGATGTTGCCGCAGGAAGCATTCTACACATCCGATTCGGACGAAATGCGTCTGGTATCGCGAATCTTTCAAACGGCTAAATCGATAGCCGAACTGAAACTGACTGAAACAGAGTTGGCGCTGTATCAAAGTTTAGTGCTGCTCTGGCCAGGTAAGAATAGAATAAAAATAAAATAAATAAATAAAAGGAAAAAATATAAAACACTTTAAATTAAAACAAGAAAAATAAAATAAAATTCAAAATTTAAGAAATAAAAACTAAAAAAATATATAAAATAAATAAAAACTTATTAAAAAAATATAATCAATAGAATTGAAATAAAATAATGTAAAACTAAGTTATAAAAACTTAAAAGAAATATAAAAAATGAAATTAAATAAAATTAAATAAAGAGAAATAAAAAAATATAAATTAAAAAGAAATGATATACAATAAAATTAAATTAAAATATATAGAATGGAATAAAATAATATTAAATAATTTAAATTAAAATAACATTAAACAAAACGAAACTAAATTTGTTAATAAAATAAATTGTTTTAAATTAAATAAAATTAAATAAATTAAGAAAATAATATAAACAAGAAGTAATGAAGAAAATAAAAAATAAATAAAACAATATAAACTTAATTAAAACAAACCTAAAACCAAATAAATAGAATGAAAAAAATAAAATTATATAATTTAAATTAAAATAATATATACAAAATTAAATTAAAATGAGTTAAACTGTTTTAAATTAAATAAAATTATATTAGATAATAAAATAATATAATAAAGAAAAAAAAATTAATTAAAACAAAATTAAATTAAAATAGATTAAATTATTTTTAATTAAATAAAATTAATATAAAATGAAGTCACATAAAATAAAATAAAATTAAGTAAAATAAAAAAAATTAAATTAAATTTAATAATATAAAATAAATTAATATAAAATAATATAAAATAAAACTAAATATATTAAAATAAAAAATATAATAATATAAAATAACAAATAAATATAAAGTAAAATAAAAATCAAAAAATAAAATTAAATTGAATAATATGAATTAAAATAAAAAAATTTTAATTAAATTATATTAAACAAATTAAAATAATTTATAATAAATAGAAAAAAGTAAAATAAAAAAAGAAATAAAATTAAATTATATAGAATAGAATTAAATTTAATTAAATTGAATTAAAATAAATTTAATTATTCTAAATTAAACAAAAATAAAATTAAATTAAATAGATTAAAATGATATAAAACAAAATAAAATTAAAACATATTAAAAATTTTTTTTAAAATTGAACAAATTAAAATAAAGCAAAAAAAAGTAAGCAACAAAAATGAAATAAAATAAAATTTAATAAAGACCAAAATAAAATAAATTAAATTAAATTAAAAAAATTAAAACAAAAAAATAAAATAAATAATATAATAAATATAAAAAAGTAAAATAAAATAAAGGAGAATAAAATAATATAAAGAAATACAATAGAATAAAATAAAAGAATTCGAAAATCAAAATAAATAAATTAAAGTAAAATTAAATAGATTAAAATAAAATAAAACAAAATAAAATTAAAATAAAGTAAATAAAATTAAAGAAATGTAATAAATTAAAATAAAATAAAAAAATTAAAAATTAAAAATGGAATAAAATAAAATTTAATAAAGACCAAAATAAAATAAATTATTATAATAAAAAAAATAAAACAAAATAAAATAAACAATATAATAAATTAAACAAAGTAAAATAAAATAAAGGAGAATAAAATAGAATAACATAGAATAAAACAATATTAAGAAATAAAATAAAAAGAAATAAAATAGAGTAAAATTAAATAGATTAAAATAAAACAAAATAACATTAAAATAAATTAAATAAAATTAAAATAAAATTAAAAACTTAAAATAAAATAAAGAAGTTAAAAATTAAAAATGGAATAAAATAACATTTAATAAAAACCAAAATAAAATAAATTAAATTAAAATAAAGAAATTAAAACAAAATAAAAGAAATAATATAATAAAAATAAAAAAAAGTAAAACATAATAAAGGAGAATATCATAGAATAAAATAATATAAAAAATAGAATAAAAGAATAAAATAAAATAAAATAAAAATAAATAAAATAAAGTAAAATTAAATAAACAATAATAAATAAATTAAGTATATAAATATAAATTTGAATTAGAAATTTTAATAAAACAATTTTAAGTAAAATAAAATAAAATACATACAAATTATACTAAAATTGAATTAAAAAATTAAAGGAAAAGTAAAAATTAAATGATTTTAGTTAAAATATTAAACTTATCAGAAATATATTCTAAAATTGTATCTCTCAACAGAACGAAATGGCGTGCGCGGTAACACAGAAATCCAGAGGCTTTTCAATTTGAGCATGAATGCAATAAGACAGGAGCTTGAAGCGAATCATGCGCCCTTAAAGGGTGATGTGACCGTTTTAGATACATTGTTAAACAATATACCGAATTTCCGGTGAGTTTGTGGTGAATTTTTTTTTTAATTTTTTTTTTTACATACATAATATATATAAAATTAATTTTCTCCTTCTTCTACACAGCGATATCTCCATAATGCATATGGAAGCACTGAGCAAATTTAAGCAACAACATCCGAATGTCGTCTTTCCGGCGTTATACAAAGAACTGTTCTCAATAGATTCTCCGCAGGATCTGACATAACATCAAGAAAATTATGTGGAGACTACCAACGCAATCGATGCGCCAGACACGTTGGATGCGTTAACGTAGACACAATGAGTGTGACTATATATATATGGTATATGAAAGTGATGGTGTTACAGGTGGCATTAAGGCGACTGGTAGCGTATGCAGAGGAGGTGTTATGACGGTGTTGGTGTTGGTGTCGGTGTTGGCTAGTAATGCATTTAATGCATGATTTCGATTGCTGCTGCAATGACTTTTCGTTTAAAACGAACGCATGCGATAAAAAACAAAATAGCTGTAAACAACAATAACTTTATATACATAAATACATACACATAAAAACAATTATAACAAAGGAATAACAGAAAAATGAAAAACACATTCAATAACAACAACAACAACAACAATATGAGCAAATTTATTATTGAAACGACATGCAAACGATCCTAAAGCAAGCAGTCAGTCATAGTTATATAAACAGGAATAATGGTCCGAAGCTTTTTTTTCGAACGCAATTTGAAATGACAACAACAACAGCAACAGAAGAATTAATATCAGTTTATGCACTAATGAAATAAATGATAAAAGGCAGTTAAAAGAAAAAAAATAACAAATACAAAAAACAAAAAACAAAAAAACAAAATAGCAAAAATAAAGCAACAGAGAAACAAAAGGTTTATATATATACATACTTACTTATAATAATTATTATTATTACTTTCAAGCCACATAGAAAAAAATAAAAATAAAAATAAAAATAAAAAAAAAACAAAAACCAAAATATACAAAAAGAGCAACAAAACTTATAAAGAAATGTAACAGCAAACAGAAAATAGTAAAAAAGAGTAAACAAAAAATTAAGCAGCAAAATATGTTTAAGAATATTTATACAGAATTTAAATAGAAAACAGAAAAATTATATAATATATACATACATACATACATACATAGTTGTAGACTAAACAAAGCCCCCAAAATAAGCCGAATGCACACATACACACACATACATAAATACAACAAAATCACAATACACCTCAAAAAAGCAAAAAATTAGAATAAAATAAAATAAAACAAAGAATCACACAAAAAAGTATGCGAAAACTTGAAATAAAACAGAAGAAATGCATTATATCAGATTGTTATAACAAAAAAAAAAAACAAAATATTTAAAAAATATTTAACATGAAATTCTAAGTAAACAGTATGCGCGCAGTAAGCACAAGAGAAATTTAAACAGCATTTAAAAGCCATAAAAAATGGGCAGAAAATTACAGAATTAAGACAACTGAAACATACTAACACATCAACATAAATCCAAGCAAAAGAGTAAAACAAAAATTCCGCAAACACAAACTTTCAACTTCTCAGCAAACAAAAAAAAAAAAAACAAAAAAAATTTAGAAAAAATCGTTGCCAATCTCATATAACAACAAACTCACACTCAACTCGAAAACAATGAAAAACAACAAAACAAAAAAAGAACACATAAATTCCCCCTACATTGTAGTTGCTGCCTGGCGCAAGACGCAAACAAGAAATCCAAGTTCAACACGAAACAGCACAATTTTATTCTTTTTTTTTTTTACTTTCCTATTTCTTCAAAAATTAAGCATAGTCGTTTGACAAACTCAAAAAAAAAATCAAATAAAAAAAAAAAAATTAATTAGCCTAGTTATAAAACAACTGAATCCTGCGAATATTATTGAAAAGACTTTTGCTAAACTAAAAAAAAAAACATACACACACACACACAAACGTATTTGAACACCTGACATACCATGTGTCGAAAAAATCATATGACCAACACCAACAATAACACACGCACGCTACGCAAGACAGACAGCCGACAGACTCCGTGTGTTTGATTGTATTGTGACTGGAAAGTGTAGTTAATGAGTGTGATTGTGCAAGCATTTTTTGTGAAATTGACTGTAAGTGCTTTTTTTGTTCAACTTGGAAAGTGTACCATAAATTCAGTTAAATATTTTTAGGCGCAATAGATTTTAAGCTTTTAGAAATTACAGTAATTTGTGCTTTTTTTCTTTAGTAAGAATATTTTTTTTTTAAGTAAATTTAAATTTTAATCTGTTGCTTTCATTAACTTTAAGATTTTATGTCTTTTTTGTTAACTTTCAGGCTGAAATATTAATAATTAATTTTTGTATTTTGAAAGAAAAATGTTGCGAATTCATTTCCATTAATTTTTTGCTCAATGTTAATTTGATTTATTTATTTTGTTTTTTTTTTAATTAATTTTTTTCTTTTAAATTATTTTTTTTTATTCAAAATAAGTTTGGTCATTATAGAAAATTTACACAAGTCAAATATCTTCATATTAAAAATTTTATTATTGCATTCCAACCCCTTTTTTTGTTGAGTTAAACAAGTGATTAATAATTTTTTGAATTATGTCAAGCGTGAGATTTCCGCACAAAAAAGTTATTAAAAAAAATTTTATATATGTACGTATTAGAAAACTATGTATATGATAGTTCCAGCAAGCAGAACAAGCAGGACAGTTTAGACGTTTTTCAAAAAAAAAATATATATGTATATACATATACTCGCATATAGGATAGAGATTAAAGTTCTAGGCCTCGGAGAACTTTTTGAATGTCCAAAAAATATGGTATTTTTATATTTTTGGACAACCAGAAAATTTTAGTTTCTCCCATTTTTTTTTTTTTTGGTTTTTTTTTTTTTGTAAGAAAAATTTTTTTTGTAAGCTCCAGAGTATAGAATTCACGCCACTTCTAAAAATGCTGTTAAATATTTTTTTTATTAGTTTCCATGAAGTTTTTCGCCCAAAAGCATAATTTTTCCCAAACGTATATAGGCAAGTACGAAGACTGCATCGTAACCATGAATTTCAAGTAAATCAAAAAATGTTAATCGTTTCAGCTGAAAGGCTTGAAAATGTTATCGTTACAGCTGTTAGAAAAATAAATGTTATTTACCTGAAGCGAAGTGCTGTCGTTAATGTTAAATCGTTAACAGATTATGTTAAATGTTAAAAAGTATGCTGTTAATATCAGAGGCAGCAGTTGTTTGTGCTTTACATTAACAAGTTCATTTCATTGCGATAACATGGCGCTGAAACGAAACAAAATCAATTCGTTAAGTTTATTTTTCATTTTAACAAAACGAAATTGAGCAACTCTTGAAAGGAGCCTTGGTATGTGACACTTTCTTGGACCAGCTAGATGGCCTTAAAATTTGTGAATACTCACTGGATTAAAGGTATACCTACATGAATGTTAGAGAACATATTTGAAAATCTGAAAACTGACTTCAAATCAAGATAAATGGTCCCTAGCTGAACGAAAGCAACAATATTACTTTGTGCTGGATTCTTCTTTAGTAGTAATATTGTTTTATGCTTAGGAGGCTAGGTTAGGTTGTGGTGGCTACCGATTGTTGTATCGATTACACTCAGGACTGACTAAGACACAAAAACTTGTACATTAGACTTGGTTATTCAGCCATTTGAACCTCTTTGATGTACCATCCAGCAGTAGGGTACCAAAACTCCGCAACCTAGCACTGTCCAAAGCAAGATCGTTATATTAGAGATGGGTGTACGTTTCCTACTCCACAACATCCTTGCTTAGATGCTCTGTCAGAACTCCGATTACTTTGAATATGTCTCCTGTGCCTGAATTTATGGCCGTGTTATAAATTCATTCTCCGTTTTGTGCCTTATTCGTATGTGTAAACTCTTTGATGAAGCAATTTGCAAGTGGCTAAATGCCTACTAATGCGTTCTTTATCGATAAGAATCCACTTGGTCGTACCTTGCCTTTTAAGTTCCTGAGCAGGAACCCACGTGAGAGACAGTTTCCGTCAATTAGGCAGAAAGACAGCTTGCAAGTGGTGTTAAAGGTCGTACTTTGCTTAGTAAGCTCATTCGCCTGACAGTTTCGCTCGTTGTCTACGTGAAAGACAGTCTGCTCTCTTTGGCCATCTACTGTAGAGACCGATACAGCACTATTGTGGAATTCAGTGTAAGCGAGCTCAGTGCTTTCAAGTATTACTGCTTGACTGTCGCTGAAAATGAAGATTTATCTTTAAAGCTGGCTCCGATGTGCTTTGCTGCCTTCATGATAGCAGAAAGCTACGTCTGAAAAACACATCATCGGTCAGATAGCCTGAAAGAGAGTTCAAAAGGAGGGTTCATTGAGAAGACACCTTCGGCGATGCTGCCCTTAAGTTTTGCTCCAGGCGTGT
The DNA here is from genome assembly GCA_037013455.1 of Ceratitis rosa. NCBI lineage: Eukaryota > Metazoa > Arthropoda > Insecta > Diptera > Tephritidae > Ceratitis > Ceratitis rosa. The sequence continues at coordinate 8,112,544 of JAWMAG010000001.1, read as the reverse complement.
ATATTTTCAGGATGTCACCCGGTTTGTGTGGTAATTGTGTGGTGTAAATTTCCATACTTTCCTGCTGCGAGCTAGTATTCTGAAGTACATAGTTATTAGTGAATTGGACAACATCGATACATATATACGTATATACATAAGTGTTTTTTAATGATTAAAAAATGGCATGAAATCAAGAAAGTTCTTCGTAAGACTTCGTAAGACTTTAGAACACATTAAGGCTGGAAATTAGCACCTTGCATTGCGTTTTAGACGCGCGTTGAAATTATCTTAATTTTTTAAAAAACATTTATAAGGAAAATTCGGTCCAAACTCGACTTTTCTTTACAACCAAAAAATTAAAAAATTAAAAATAATTATGAAAAAGCACTTTTTGCAAAGCTCAAAAAACAAAAACATAGCTACCACTGGCATTGCCCAATTGTGTTCATAAATATAGTCCAACAACTAATCTTTGCCTATCAAAGTGAGTGAGTGAAAAAAAATCTAACGATTTTATTTTAATTCGATAAAAGAAGTTTTGTTTTGTTATTCTATTTTTAATTTTGTAATTCGATTTAAAAAAAAAAAAACAATTACAAAAAGCTGAGATATTACACACCAGCTGATAGTGTTCAACAAGTAATGGCATAAAAAAGGCTTAAATTCATATTTATATATTTTGGCCTTTTTATAACATTTTTTTCTTTTCACAAAATATGCAAACTTTAAGCATATTATGTATTAAATATTATATATAAACTTGCATTTAATAAGATTTTTGTTAAATTTTTGTTTTTTGTTATTACCATTTATACTGGTATAATTAACTCTTTTATATTGGTATAAATTTATTTTTTTTTATAGAGTGTAGTGTTTTACTTTTAAATGCTGTAAGCCAACATTTTTTTGGGACTAACAGTATTTTTTTTGGTTTTTTTTATGATTAATGCGAAAAATGAGATATACGATTTTCCACCACATTTGTGTTCAGCCAGTTGGGAGCTTTGCAGAAAGGCTTTGGCATAAAATATTTTTTTATCAAATTTACTAAAGAAAAATGAGTTGAGAAATTGTGAGTCCGTTTCTTTTGTTTTTATTGTTTATGTACTCAAATATCATGTTTTTGATGAAAAAGAGCAGATCAATTGTTTGAAAAGGCATTTTTTATTTCAATTTAATATTGAGTCTTGCGAAATGTACTTAATTTATTATATATTTTTTTCGCAACTATTTTTTTTTATTTTCAAATATTATGGCTTATATGTTGAGATTTCTTGGCGCTAAAAGCTTTAAAACCTTTTCAAGTAACACCATTTGTCTTATTAAGCAAACTTTTTATTGACTTATTCAAAATTTAACAAAAGAATTGCATAATTTTTAAATTTTTTGTAAATATTTTATTTTATCAACTCCTCATCAGCATAGTTTTGCAAGTCTAATTACTTTAAGAGTCAGCTTTGCAATTTTACAAAGCAAAAGAGCTTCGAAAAAACAAGCTTTCAACATGAGAAAAGTAAGCTTTCATAAAAAGCTTTCATTTTATCACTAAATATTACACCAAACTTAGTAAAAAAAGACGTTTTCAAATTGCAAGCTTTCATTTTTCAAGCTAATTTTGTAAAAGATTGCATTCAAAAAAACTTGCAGAAATAAGATTCAGCGAAATTGTGCTCAAAAAAAATTTTTTTTGAAAAAAGCTTTCGCTTTCGCAAAAAATTCACACAAAACTCAAAGAACTCACCTTTAACAGATTTAAAACTACAAATTTTCACAATTGAAGCAATCATTGTAAAAACTTTCATGTACAAAAGCTTGAGGAAATATACGTTGTGTTTACAAGAAAGTCAACTTCTACAAAAAGCTTAAATTTTGTTAGAAACTTAATATAAAATACAAAGAATTTAATCATATTTAAAGTTGTAAGCTTTCATATTCACACCTAAAACTAACTTTCGAGTACTTTTTTTCTTAAAAGCTTAAGAAACACAAACTTTCAGCATATGAGAGCTTTCACAAAAAAATTAACTATCAGAAAAATCCAAACACTTTCTGTTTTTATCAGTAAATATCACATATAAAAATATGCTTAACAATTGAAATAGATTTGAACTCTTCACAAAGAGCTTTCACTTCATCAGAAAATACACATAAAATATTTATTAAGAAATAAATTTTAATAAATTTCACATTATATACTTATACATTTCAAGCAATGAATTCAAGCGCTTTCACTCTTAGAGTAAATGTTTTAGTTTTGAGCATATCGTTTTTCAGACTTTCACACCTGAAAATAACATTCGAGTAAGTTTTAAATTTCCCAGCAACAGCTTTATACTTCTAAACAAAATAAAAGCTTGAAAGAATAAGTTTGTCAGCACATTTACGCTTTCACAAAAACTTAGCTTTCAAAACTGCAAATTGGTATTAAAAATCTGGGCATATGCTTTGTAAACTTTCACAGCTCAAAAAGAAAAGCTTTCGAATTTATTGCAAAAGAGCTTTCACATTAAGAAAAAGTTTTTTCCATATGCTTTCACACACTTTGAAAAAACTTTGCATAATCTTTTTGGACTTCGTATAAGCGAAATTTTTGTATCAACGAACCTTACAGTCACTTTGCTAGCACACAAACGACTACGAGCACACATACACCCACACACACATACACATACATGCGAGTACATTTCATTGCATACTTTCTAGTGCTAAAAATACCTGTTATGTCTTAAACGAAAGTCATACCCTTGACGCACCATCATCATCATCATCATCATCATCACTACTACCAACAACAACAACAGCAACCACAAGCAATTAGTGCGGTATTTAAGAAAACAAAAAAAAAATAAAAAGAAAAATAAAAATTATAAAAATTAGTTAAAATTAATAAAAATAAAATTTAAATCAATTTAAATAAACAAAACAAAAAAACAACAACAACACTTGGAGGACGGTGATAATTAGTGTGTCTTAAAAACAAAAAAAGTATAAAATAAAAATATAAAATTATACATACGTTTTTTCTATTTTTTTATTATTACAAACATACATACGTACATACATATTACTTTATAATTGACAATGACTTTGATTACGTTGAAATTCTTTTATTCAGCCGATTCCGAGAGCGTATTCAAAAAAAAAAAAACAAAACAAAAACAAAAATTAATTAAATTAAAGTTATGAGAAAAAAATTAAAAAAAAAGGAAAACCCTACTGATCAAAACAAGAAGAAGAAGACGAAGACGAAGAAAAATAAACCAACAACAAAAACACAAAATGAGAACAAAAACAAAATAAAATTTCGTTTTATGTTTTTTTGCCTTAAATTTGTTGGATATTTAACAACAAGCATACATATACACCCATACATACACACATACTATTCAAATTTATATAAATAAATAAGAAAAATAAGAAAAAAAAAAACAAAAAAAAAACACATAAAGGCAATATGATAAAACATACAAGTAACACAAAAACACACATCTATGCATACATACATATATATGCATACATATATACAACCACATACTTACACATAAAACCACACAGGTTACGTGTCAAGCGGTGAAATAAATATGTTAGTAAAATGATTAACAAAAACAAAAAAATAAAAAAATTATAAGAAAATTAAAGAAATATTTACATGCATACATACATACATGTGTATAAAAACAAAAATCAATGTTATACATACATACACATAAATTATATTACTGTTAAAGGTAAATTGTAAGATTTTTTAGTGCAACTAGTGAAATGGTTAATTCTTTTTTTATTAAATACTATTATTACCAATTATTATTATTATTATCATTATTAATTATTATGATTATTATCAAAAAGTTAGTTATTAGTTAATATTTATACATACTTATATACATATTATATATATACATATATATATATATATACTCGAATGAAGTTAGTATATATACATAAATATATATATATAATAAAAATAATAAAATAAAAAGTATGTTGTTGTAAGTATAGTACGACGGCACACACACACACACACACGTGTCGAAAGTAATTAAAGTACATACATACATACATACATTATGGTAAAAAGTAATTAAATATATTAATAATAGTAATAATAATAATAATAATAACAATTACGAAAAAAATAAATATGTAATAAAACAACAATTAATTAAATGCATGATTTGACTTTTTATTATCGCTATGAGTAATGAAGTGAAAAACCCATTAAAAAAAAATAACAGTAATATTAAAATGTTTTGAAACACACACACACACATACATACATATAAACATTCATATATGGTTGTAAGTGCAACTTTCTTTTTCGTATGCATATACGGAGTACATACACATATGTGCATATGTATGTGTGTACCTACCATAGACTATGTACATATGTATGCATACTCGTACATACATATATTTTCTTCTACCAAATTTAAATCCAAAACATTTCCTTTACATACCATATGTATGTATAATGCAACAACAAACATAATTATTTATATACACACACACACACCTACATACATATAAATGAGAAGAATATTATAAAATTTTTTATTTTTCATTTTTATTTTTTTTTTCTTTTTAATAAACTACCAATAGCATTTAATATTACAGCAATAATTAAAGCGAAAGTTGTAAAAAAAAAATCTGAAAGCAAAAAAAAGAAAAGTAAAAACTGAGAGCATATTTAAGAGATTTCAAAAAGAGAATGTTATGTACAGTGGCGCTGTATATGAGTATGTGTTATTTATGTGCATACATATGCGCATGTTTGCGTGTAAAAAAAAAACAACAAAAAAGAAGTATGCATAAATGTTTATAAATTAAATAAATTAAAAAAATTAAATAAAATAATTTATTTAAATTAAAAATATATATGCATTACAGCCAATATGAGCATATGTATACATACATACAGTGTATATAGATATAAAAAAATTAAAACAAAAATAAAAAGAAAGAAAGAAAAAATAAATTAAATAAAATATACATACATATTTATATATTATACAATTCTGTTGGTCTTTGATAAATAAATGAAAATTAAAAAAAAATTAAAAAAAAAAAATAGAAAATAATATTAATAATTAAGGGAAAGCAAAACAAAACTGAAAAAGAAAAAGGAAAATCAGCATGAAGTGTAAATCGATGCATTAAAGCTAATTTTTATTATTCGTAATTTAAATATATATACATACATACATACATGCAAACACACATAATTAAAGAAAAAAAATTTAAATTAAGTAACTTAAGTGTGAGTGGAATGTTTACACCTACTACATATGAAGCAACAACAACAACAACAGCAATACACAACATATATAAACTTACCGCTATACATACATACATACATACCTACATACATACTATATACATACACGCACGCACACAAACACATATTGAAAATTTCACATACAACCAAACATAAATACGTACATATACCGACTTACTACTAGAACTACATACATACATACATACATACATACATACAGTACATGCATATTTGCATTTTGCAACATTAAGTTTCAACTAGATCAATTCATTTATGTTTGTATATTGTTTTTTAATTTTTATTAGATAAATCGATTTATATATATATAGATATATATATATATATATTATATTATACTCCATAGGAATAATAATAAAATAATAATAAAAATTAACATAACAAAAGAAAAATGCAAAAATAACAAAAAAAAAACAAACAAAAACAAAAACAAAATCAAATAAATCAATTCAATCTTAATAAAAATATATCTGAATTATAAAGAATGGGCGAAAAGGTGTTGTTTTCCTTTAGCAAAATATGATAAGGATTTTTGAAAAAAAAAAACATAATTATGCATTAGCAGGAACTGAATTTACGTCAACTGCTTCCAGAATGTTTGCGGAACATTTTGCTACTAGTTACCAACTACTCCCTTATTGGTCAGTTGCTTACTTCTAAATCGTAATAAACTAGTTAGGTAATATATACGGCTGTCTCTAATACTAGACTCCAACATAAGAGAATCCATCGAAGAACTCATTGCGCTATATATATATATATATTAGGTTGTACGACTATTTATTAATTTTTCCAAATATGATAACTTTGTGTACATTTGTCCAATTCAAGTCAAATATGCGCCGTTTTGTTCGTAAACTTGTTGCCAACTTCATTATACTCTCGTAGAAGGCTGCATCCCTATTGGAAAAAAATTTGGAGAGCCAATATTCACAGGCCTCTCTTGAGGCCAACTTCTCACCATTAAGCGCGTTCGCCAAGGACAGGAAAAGATGGTAATCACTTGGTACCAGGTCTGGACTATAAGGTGGGTGCATTAGAACCTCCCATCCGAGCTCCTGGAGCTTCTGGCGCGTCACCAAAGACGTGTGTGGCCTGGCGTTGTCCTAATGGAATACAATTCGGCCTCTGTTGATCAAAGATGGCCTCTTCTGGATGAGTGCTGCCTTCAAGCGGTCCAGTTGTTGGTAGTGGAGGGCCGAATTGAGCGTTTGGCCATAGGGGGACAGCTCGTAGCAGATGATTCCTTGCCAATCCCACCAAACACACAGCAAAACCTTCATGGCCGTCAATTCCGGCTTGGCCACCGTTTCCGCCGGCTCACCGCGTTTCGACCACGACCGATTTCGCTTGACGTTGTCGTAAGTGATTCACTTTTCATCGCCAGTCACCAAACGCTTCAGAGAAACGGGTTGATTTGTAGCGATTTCAGCAGCGATTCACAGATGGAAATTCGGTCCATCATGTTTTTTTTTGCGGTAGTTCGTGTGACACCCAAACATCGAGCTTCTTTTTGAATCCAAGGTTATGCACGTTACTGTCTATTTCCACTATTTCCATGATTTTATCGCAATTTTCGACGACAGGGCTCCCGACGCGTGGTGTATCTTTGACATCGAAATTACCGGAACGGAACTTAGCAAACCACTTTTGTGCTACATGTTCGTTTACAGTATCGGGCCCATAAACTAAATTAATTTTTTCAGCCGCTTTGGACAATAACGCCATCTCTTAGATAAAAACCGAACGAACTTTTTCCTTTGACCTAATATGTTTATATATGAATTTACGTAGTAACCCCGGCAAACTTGAACGACTGTGTTAAGTGACGTTGAGCAACACCAAAAGCTCCATTATCATCATGAAGGACCTCTTCGAACAGTCCGATACCAAACTCTCGGCTTCAAGAATCGCGATGTTAGTTCTGCTTAAACGATGTCAGTGGGCCTAGTAATGAACGAAGACGAATACGACATATATGTATACCGCCTTAAACTCTGAGGAACCAGCTTTAACACGAACAACAATGTCAGCCTCAAAATCCAGCGCAGAATCACTCTTGCCAACAGATGATACTTTGGTTGAATAGGTAATTGAAAAGTAAAGTCCTCTCTCTGCGAAACAAGTCCAAACTCTACAAGTCATTCAACACTCCCTTCCTCTGCGAGTTGGAAACACCGAATACAGCACGATGAGCTCAATGAGATATACGGCTGCATTGCTTCGCTTGGTGTCCTAAACAGTCTTCAGTTAGCCGCTTTGCAGGTCCTAAGCAAAAGCAGGAAATCTGTAAAACATAGGAAGGATGAAATGCATTAAATAAGTAACAATACCGATTCTTCAGCGGACCGATACCGTAGAGCATCATAAATTGCTCATATGATCAGCACCTCCTGGATAAGTATCACGAAGAGTTTAAAAATTAGCTGCGCAACACAGCGGCAGTTCTGTCCGATTTTATGTTTTCCAATAAAAAAGTTTACCCTCTTTTATATATCCCTTTTCATGTCCTGATGGATAGAGCATTGTCCAGAGACATTGTCATAAGCACAGCAGACTTGCTGGGATCTGTAACTGTGGCGTAAGTGAAATAATATTTTCTCACTGGGGCACTAATCAGTCGTTAATGTATTCATTCAGTTTACGTAATACGAGTCTCCAGCGTCAGAAAAAAAAGAATATCCAGACAAGCAAAAAGTTCTACAAATTCATCGACAGCTCGTTATCAGCTAAGCAGCAAATGTATAAAAGAAAGGTGAAGAGCGGCGTAGAGCGTCAGTTCTACAATTGAAGCAAACAGTGTGCCGAAAAATATAAATTCTAAAATCTCAAATCCAGTTTCTAAATTAATTAAAAACTAAAAATGAAACCAAAACTAATCTTCGTGGGACTCATTTATCTCTTTTGTCTACTTCACGAACTCCTTGCAGCGCCAACTGATACTGTCACTTTGGAACTGGAGGAAGATCTGCATCTGTCTCTGCAACAGGAGCAGCCGGGCTTGGTGTTAAATCGTCAAAAACGCGCCACTTGTGATCTCTTGAGTGCTTCGCCTACTTGGTCAGCTGCTCTTTGTAATGCCCACTGCTTTGTCATCGGTAAGGGTAGCGGTAAATGCAATCAGTATGGTGTTTGCGTGTGTAGTAAATGAAAAACATTGCAATGGCCTCTAATGTACACGTATGACACAAAAAAATTCAAAATCAAATTTCAGTTTCAAATAAAAAAGGGATATCTTTTTTTGCCAAAAAAAGTTTCAATCATGAATTATAAATAAATAAAAAATAAACACAAATATATGTATGTAAATTCAACTGAAGCCAATTCGAAACTTCATTTGTAATATTATTACGCAAAGGAAAGTTTGGAAACCAAAAAGTAATTAAGCAAGGTAATTAAAAGTCAATTAACTGTGAAATTTCATTTGCATCGAATTATCAGCGTCTGGAACTATTCCCAAACAATAATGAATTATCTGAAATCAAGTTTATGGGTTTTTAATTTTTAAGCGCGTGGAGTGATAAGCTCTCCTTGCAGATCAAGTCAATTTTAAAGCTCTGTATATGGAGCTTTTTCAACGTCCAAAATAAGAGAAATTAAAATTAAAAGGAATTAAAATTAAAAAAAAAAATCAATTAACATAAAATAAAGTAAAGCTAAATTAAATTAAAATTTGTAAATAAAGTAACTAAATTATATAAAATAAAATACTTTATATCAAAATAATGTTAAATTATATAATATAAAATAAAATAAAACTAAATAAAGTTAAATTAAAATATATTAAATAAATTAAAATACATTTTATATTAAAATTAAGTTAAATAAAATAGAATAAATTAAAATAATATGAAATAAAATAAAGTAAAGTAAAACGAATTTAAAACATATTAAATAATTTAAAAAATATTTTAAATTAAAATTAGGTTAAATAAAATAGAATAGAAAAATAATAATAAGAAATTAAAAAAAGACTAAAATTAAATGGAGTTAAAACGAAAAAAACATTAATTGTTATACAATAAAATAAAGCAAAATTCAATTAAAAAATTAACTTAAAATGAAATGGAAAAAATAAAATAAATTAATAAAAAGTATATTAAATGTATATTAAGTTAAATTAAATAAAATAATAAACAATAAATTAATATAAGATAAAATAAACTAAAACTAGATTCAAATGAAGTACAAAAACCGAATTAAATTAAATTAAATAATTTAATAAAAATTAAATAAATTCAAACTAAATGCAAAAAATTAACAAAAAAACCTTAAAAAAAAACTAATATAAATTTAATAAAATACAAAAAATTATTTCAAAGTAATGTTAAATAATATATATACAAAATAAATAACATAACACTAAATAAAATAAAATAAAGTATAGTAAAGTTAAATTAAAATAAATTAAATAAATTAAAATGTATTTTAAATTCAAATTAAGTTAAATAAAATAGAATAAAATAAAATAAAGGAAATTAAAATAAAAGGAAATTAAAATTAAATGATATTAAAAATTTTTTAATATAAAATAAAGCAAAATTACAATTAAAAAAATAAATTAGGTAAATAACATAAAATAAAATGGAAAAAATAAAATAAAATAACAAAAAGTATATTAAGTTAAATTAAATAAAATGAAATAAAAGAATAATAAATAAATTATTATAAAAAAAATAAAGAAAAATAACATTGAAATGAAGTACATAAATGGAATTAAATTAAAGTAAATATATTTAAAAAAAAATTAATAATTTCAAATGAAATGAAAGAACATAAAAAATAACAAAAAATCTTAAAATAAATTTACACTAAATTATGTAAAATAAAACAAATTACATCAAAATAATGTTAAATAATATAATATAAAATAAAATGAAACAAATTAAAATCGAATAAAATAAAATAAGAGAGATTAAAAAAACTATATTAAATGGAGTTAAACACAAAAAAAAGTAATTAATATACAATAAAATAAAGAAAAATTAAGTTAAAAAATAACTTAAAATGAAATGGAAAAAATAAAATAATAAAAAGTATATTAAATTAAAATTAGGTTAAATTAAATAAACTAAAAAAATAATAATAATGAATCTAATATCAAATAAAATAATGTAAAATTACTTTAAAACTAAGTATATAAATTAAATTAAATTAAAACAAATATTTAAAAGAAAATTTAAATAATTTCAAATGAAATGAAAAAAAAATTACAAAAAATCTTAAAATAAAATTAATTTGAATTATATAAAATACAACAAATTATCTCAAAATAATGTTAAATAATATAATATAAAATAAAATGAAACAAAATTAATTTAAATTAAATAAAGTATAGTAAACTTTAATTAAAATATATTAATTTAATCAAAAAATTTATTAAATTAAAATTAAAGTAACTAATCAAAATAAAACAAAAACAAAATAAAAAAGATAATAAAATATGAAATAAAATAAAATAAATTAAAGTATAATTAAAATAAATTAAATGGAATTAAAGTGAAAAAATTAATTAATTTATATAAAATGAAGCAAAACATAAACTAATGTAATTTAAATAAATAAAATTAAATTAAAATAATTAAAAAACAAATGAAACAATTTAAAATGAAATGAAAAAATTAAAATAAAATACCAAAAAATATATTATATTAAAATTAAAATAAATTAAATTAAGAAGAATAAATTAAATCAATAATAAGTAAAATAATATTATAAGAAATGAAAAAAAGCAAAATAAAAATATGTGGAATAAAATTAAAAAAAATTAAAAAAAAAAATTAAAAAAAAAATTAAATGAAATAATATAAAATAAAATATAGTGAATTTAGTTTGGATTAAAATATATTAAATAAATTAAATTATTATAAGTAAAAGTTAATTAATATAAATGAAATAAAATAAATATTATATATTAACTTATCAATTAAAAACTTAAAACTTATCAATTTAAAAATTTCCCTAATTATAATTTTTTAGCACACTTTACATTCATTTAATTGCCGTTACACCGGTCGCTTACTTCTTTACATATCAAACACAAGTATGTATACAAGTATACTGTATATGGTATGTATCTAAAATAAGGTTCAAACTGTTAACATATACATAGTATACTTATTATGTGCGCCCCAAAGTTCATAACCAACAACAAAGGGTACTGTAGAAGAGAGAGCTTTGAAAAAAGAAAAAATTATACTAATGACCCAAAATTATTGCTCTTGACTGCTTTCACTTGCAGACAAAGTTTTTTGCGAATTGTTTTCGCTTCACTTAGCCTTTTAGGCAGGGACATTGGATAAACTTTAAATGAAGCTCCCCCCCCCCCCGAAACTCAATGGACAATAAAGTGTAGAAGAAATTGATAAACTTTACATCAACAATAAATTGAGCAAAAATTAAGAAACTGAATTAAAATAGCTAAGATAGTTAGTTTTTTTGTTGTTGTTGTAACTTCTACCTTTAGTTTGTTCGCTTTAAGGACGAGATAGAATCATAAATAAGCAAGACAGGCTGGAATATTGATTGAGTAGTATACACGTATGTTGGTGAGGTAAGGATAATATTTTGTGACCTTGAAGAGGAACTTTGGAAATTTTAAATATATTAGTGTGTGTGGGTGTGTATTGTGAAATAATAACCATCGAAGGTTGGTGTTTCTCTGCTATTTTGGGGAAAATATGATTTCAAACATTATTACTCAAGCAAGAGAAGAGAGATATAACTTGAGTCGATGGCGCTGAAGTTGCAAGCGATCCATCCTAAGAAGGGCTTCTCGCGACAACTGTATTCGACACTGTGGAAAAAGAAGAAAGTCATTTAGTGAACCCTACAAATTACTTTGTTATGGCAACAGGAAAGGGAAGATGGTACGCAGCATCATCCAACAAGCAAGCAATTAAAGTACCCTGAGTCATGACTAATCACTCTTTTAGACTTGTTCACTTTTCGCTGGCCGCAAAATATAGTTGAGATCGTCACCTCGGCTAATTTTATAACCGCTTCGATTTTCATAACCTCTATGTTGCTTGATCATTGAGGATTTTAAAGAATTCTTGCGCAAGCCTTTTTTGCCCCTGTATCCCTACGTTTTTGAATACTAACGATTCTCAGGTGTGGGTAGAGGATAGTACTTACGTGGTCTGCATTCCCTATGATTATCTCGAGAAAAATTTTCTTTCTTGCCCCCACCAATGCTTGTAATGCTCGTTGGTTGGGATGGGCCCGGTCGCATTATTAACTCTCTGCATTCATTGAAGGACCTTGTCCTTCTGCTCCCTGAGTTTTTGAGCTTCTGCTCTGCCAGTTTTTTTTTCTAAAGTGTCGGCAATCTTTTGTTGTTGCTATTTTTTTTATTTTATCTTATTCAAATTACTCAAATTCCCACGAGTAGCAGAGCAATGGTTTATCCAGCAGAGCACAGATCCTCATGACTCTACTAAGGCCTTAAGTACACCAGTTCCGCTCAATACTGGCGCCTAGTTATGCTGATCCTCGGCACAGAAACACATAACACCTTGACCCAAGTGTGGCCTAGACCACGATAAATAGTAATTTACAAACAACTGAGCTATGGAAGAGCCTTATCATAAAGTAATGATTTGCTAGCTTAGCTGTATACTCTCCTGGCAACGTATGGCATTGATTTGGAGTATTTAATACCGGTCGGCACTACCCATTATCAGCTCGGTCTGAGCACGTTCGCCGCATTAGCTGGTGCACGAAGAGTGGTTATCTCTTTTAGTCGCGTTCCGTTGGTTAATCACTTTTTCTCTTTCTCTCCAAGTCGACGCTCTTTTTGTGCTCTTTTGTGGGACTTTTAGCACGCTATCCTTGTATCTCTCTTCTTCTGCCTCTGCAACTGACTTTTACTTCAATTTTATCAAAAATAATAAATAAATAAATACAATAAATTTATCTCAGTGCCACCCATTTGTTTGATGAATAGTTCTGATCTCCACCAGCAGTAATAAATAACTAATAAATACCAATGATGTATTGGAATCCCTTCACCCGCGAATAATGGTTACTTTAATTGATTACATATTTACGCTACTAGTTCGTGTATGAATGGTTGGTATATATCCCTGCAGGAAAAATAATAGTTGTTAACTAGCATCCAAATAGTTGGCATGGTGATGTCCTACAAGCTGTTAATTGTCCAACTATGCATCAGTTTCATACTAGTTAAATACTAGTTTATTTAGGTATGTTGAATTTTTTCCTTGCCGGCCAAATCTTCCCCACGAAAACTACTAACTCAATACTGAGCGTTCTGTATTTCTTTGTCGATATTTGGGGTTTCTCTTCAGCGAGACTCGAACTGTGCTAAAAAAATCCCCAACCGATGTTTTCATTTTCAAAATACTAGTATTTAACTTTTACATACTAGTCTAGTCTACCTTCTCCCTGCAGGGATGTAGATATGTATGAAAGTAAGTATGGCCAAGCGAGGTCAGGATCAGGTCTGTATGCCATAAAAAAGGTTCACGTTCAAGTTTCCCCAGTTTCAGTTGCTTTGTTTAATGATGTCAGTAAACCACATAAATAAAACAACAATGTAAGAGCAATAAAAAATTCATACTCATAAAAACGCAAGCGGACCAAAAAGGAAGAGTCTGCTATTTAACCGCCAACCGAGACACGCACAAAACAATGGCCAGTAATGGAGAGGCTCAAAAGCGAAAGTAACAAAAATCGAATGTCCAATCGACAATCGCCAACCGCCAATACGCAACATCCGTCTGAATAAAATGACCATATATGGCTGGTTGGAAAAAGCATGAGAAAAGCTGAATTGTAAACCAATAAATAACTATTACATATCTACAGCAATTGTACAACAAAGGAGAGCAAAAACAATGTGAGCAATAACGCTTGTTTTACGCGAAAAACTCAAAAGGATGCGGCAGTTTCACATGGTTTTCATTGGAAATTTGCATTTACGTACATGGATTTGTGGCAAAACCACTGACTGGTTGACTGACTAACTGACCGACTGACTGACTGCATACTTTTCTGTACATAGCACACAACTGTAGATAAACAGATATAAGAGATGTGTTCAACATATACGCTGAATATTTATACTAATTAAAACTAAACTCTCGATTAAATGCAAATCTTTTGTAGTTTGGGTGACAGAGACCTCTACTTTTTCCTAGCCGAACTCTCATCTGTCTCAAAACCAGCCAAAAAACTTTGCACTGTCTGATGAGCACTCTCTGTGAGAGAATGTACTGCTTCTCTAACGACTTTTGTCGCAGCTGCAGAGACCTACATGAAGAGGACTCAGTAGTTTACCCGGGTGCGCGCAGAAATAAGTCAATATTCTTGTTCATAACGCTCGAAAAAGCTTGAGAGGCTAAAGTTCGTGCTCGCAAATGTTGGAGAAATGAGCAATGAAGAAGTGTTCGAGTACTCGTTGCTCAAATGTGCTTTACTCGGTAGATCTTTACCACTATCAGTGCCTACTCTCTTTTAGGTTAGGTTTATTTTGCCTGATTGGTATATCGTACATAGATCCATTGATCATCAGATAGTGTCAGATGGATATAGTCGTAGTAGTCTTATTGGACGCTTAGGAGTGCCCTTATAACTAACTCGCTTTTCGGCTTTTAAGCGTCACTGGATGACTGAGTTTTGTTCTTCTTAAGGCCACTCATGGTTACTTCCCTACATTTACTGCATGTATCATTCACAGGTGACGCCGGTGGGTTGTAACTTGTCATTAGGAATACAACCGCCCTGCAATTGTCCCGAGACTATAAGCAATAATTGCCTATGTCCACCTTCGCTGTCTTGCAGACCGTATAGGCATTCCATTCCGCGCTAATCCAACATCAAGCGCTTTCCTGATATACAGAGTTTCGGTACATACTTCGTGGACCGCCAGGGTGAATGTCAGATCTCGTCGAGGGAGTATCTCTCTCACCACAAATCCATAACTAAATTTGTGCTCTTATCATATGGCCGCTGAAGTAGTTTACATAATGAGCCAACTTCTTCTAAGTCTACCATATTAATTAAATAATTTTTGACCACTTCCCCATTTCATGTGGTCGTGATTGTTGTATCGGCTTGCTCAACCCCGCCCAGGAATAGACAAATATTAGTGTAGGTCTTCTGACGGTAGGTCCAGGAGAGCAGATGTTTCGACAGAAACGGATCAGAGAGATATGGTTGTTAGCTGAGTACGTTTTAATGGGAATTCAAAGAGGTTATTTACGCCGAGACTCATTGCATCCAGAGCCATATAGTCGTTAAGTATTCAACAATAGTTGGGTAAAAGTTGAGTCTATTATACACTTTAATTGTGCTAGTATTACTCGGATCTTACGAGACGGCTCAGACTCTTCGTCTACTATAGACAGTGGTTAGATTGGTTCCAAGCAAACAAATCCCGGGAAGAGTGCTTATAAAGGTGTTGAAGAACTCGCTGTAAATGGTATTTTTAGCCTGTCAGTAGGCAGTTGTTGTTCTTGTTGTTGTTGTAGCGGCTTACTTAACCTGCTTAGGGCAGGCTTTGTCAATCTAAGTCGCCGAGGTTATCTAAAGGGAGGTCCAAGAAACTTGCTGTTTCGACGGGATTGGACCAAAGAGAGAGGGGGGTTAGATGAGTCGGTTTAAGGGGGCATGTGAAGAGGTGGTTAGTGTCGTGCGGAAACTCTCCACATGCAGGGCATACTTTGGGTGTGCTGGGGCCGAGTCTGGATAAGTAGGAGTTTATCCTGCTACAACATCCAGATCTAAGTTGTGCTAGGGTCACGCGGGTCTCTCGAGGCTGGAGCTCGTTGTCTGCAACTGGTGGTGGCTTAACTCCGAGCACGCCATTCACGGGAAGGGAATCTTTGAAGGTGTTGACTGACGCCTGGTGAATGGCGTTCAGTGCTTGTCTGTACGCCGTCCTGTCCAGCGGTTATTGTACGTCTTGCTGGGTGGTGCTCTTCAAGTCAAGTACTCCCTCTCTGATGGGCCTAGGTGGAGGTGACAGTAGGCAGTATAATTCAGCGCTTCAATGCTGTGATGATGAATGAGGTCCGTCCTTTAGTGGTTTGAAGTGAACGGGCGCGTTGTCGTGCAAAAGCAGCACACTTTTTAACAATTTTACCCGTCTTTTCTCTTTAATGACTTCTTCTAGTCGTTCTAATATTGAAGCGCCATGAGTTTCCCAGCTGATTATGACTCCAAAAACTTCTTGGCAGGCGCTGTGCCTTCTTTATGCCGCGGCACGAAGTCTTGTTACGATTCGAGTTCCTAATGAAGAACCCAAGTTTCAACTCCGGTTAGATTTCGACTCAATACATGAAACTTCTCTTCATTGCAGTGGTCCAAAATGGTACTTAAATACTGCTGTTTTTTCGGAGACGTGAATATTCTCATCACCCATGACCTGATGCTCCTGCAGGATTTTAAAAATGGTTGTATCGGATGCCCCAACTATTTC
This sequence comes from Ceratitis rosa, assembly GCA_037013455.1. NCBI lineage: Eukaryota > Metazoa > Arthropoda > Insecta > Diptera > Tephritidae > Ceratitis > Ceratitis rosa. The sequence goes on along the minus strand of JAWMAG010000001.1, from coordinate 8,095,820 downwards.
TACGAATTGTTTCTTCTTTAGTCGAACTTCCTTCAACTTTTTGACTAAGTTCTTGCGTAGTCATCTGCAAGCTCCTGCCCGACCGTGGATCGCCTTCTGAGGTTTCCCTTCCTTGCTTAAGTGAACTGTACAACTTGTACATCAAGGTTTTCTAGGAGAATAGTCGCCGTAAGCCAATGATATCTCATTTATTGTGATCGCACGATATTCGATTTCTCCATATATCACTTTGCATTCCCGACTTTGCTGCTTGGCTCAAAGACTACTTGTCTAATAACAATGGAAACACGTCTTTACACTAATTATGAGTTGCTGAAAACGTTACGATCCTAATGAGTCTAATCACTCCTTACAACCCTCCCATTCCGCGAACATAAAAACACTCCCTCGTAGATGATTCAATGTGTAGGTTGCGGTCTTCTGACAGACTTGTATCTTCTTCAATGGTATTTCATGCAGCGTAATTAATGACCAGCCGGACGAATGCCTTGTTTCGTCGCTAAAACTTTGGTAACAATCGCAGTCGTATGGAGAGTGAAGATCTGCAGACTGTCGAATGTGACTTCTAGTAGTTTGAGGTTGTGAATTGTCGAAAATTTGGAGTCGGTGACTTTAACATGCAGTTCGATCCTTTGCTGGTTTGTTCAGTTGGACAAACCAAAACCCGTATATCCAACGTATATCCAAAAAGGGCTTCGAGAATTTGGAGAAAAAACGCTCACAAAGTATAATGCATAAAAGGCGTAAATTTGAAAGGAAGAAACTAGAATTTGAAAGAAAAAATTTAAAAAAATAATAATAATAATTTTGATAAAATAAAAAATTCCACTTACTTTCTTTAACCAACCTCGTTCATACTCGTGTGGTTTTGAATTTTTGTTACCGTAATTTCGTTTATTGGTTTATTGGTTGTTGTGGATAAAACTTTAATAAGCCGCTCTTTCTAGATAAGCTGAATAAATTTGCAAATTACAGTAAATAGCAAACGGGTTTTTTGGTGTGAGTAAAAAAAAAATAAAAAAATTAAAATAGCATTACGGTAATCAGCATTAAACAGCTGCTCCGGCATGCCACATAACGCACACAAACACATTTGAATGGTTCCCCTGTGTTTTTATTGTTTTTATTCGCGTGTGCAGTTTCCCGCGTCATTTATTGCTATTCACCGATTAGATTTGTTTTTTCTTCCTCGCCAACGCCATCTGCTGCCGCTATTTTCTGTTATTGTCTTGCGCCAATATTATGATTGCATTAGATATACGATACAATATGCGAGGGGATTAACAAAAGTTCGGTTAGTTGGTGATTTTCAATTTGTTTTTGTTAAATCTAAAAAATATCAAATCCATTGTAATTATTTTATTAGTCTTCCTTTTAAATTTTAGAACGATCGGCTAAAATGGAGACGAGAACACGCAAGATGCTGAGGATAGGTCAGACGAAATTCCACCACAAATGCAGATAGAAATTCACCATGTGATTCTCTTCCGGTTTCGACGTAATTTACAGCCAATAAAAATATTCAGTGAATACCAAATTGCATATGGAACGATTGCACCGTCTTTAAAGACTATTTCTAAGTGCTTACGAAGATTCCAGACCCAGACATTATTCCGTAGAGGACGAGCGTCGAGCAGGTCGAACAAAATCTACCACTGATGACGTCACTGTAGCTCTGGTGAATACCACGAATTGATACAAGAAATGATTGCTAATGAATTGGGCTTGATTGCAATGGCTGTATCGCGAATATTAAGTAATCTTCTTGGATATGTGAAGAAATCTGCTCGAGGGACTACGAGATTTAAGTGATGCTCAAGTGCATTTTGCTCAATTTTTCCTAAACAAATTCGAAAATGGTCCGTTTCGCAACATTAGTAAAGTCGTTACTGCTGACGAATCTTGGTTCTATAAGTACTATCCAGGAACCAAACAGCAGTCCATGGTATGGAGCCATCAGTAGCAAAAGTAATGATGTCAGTTTACTTCACCCGTTCTTAAATAGTAACTGCTCTTTCACTGGAACAGGGTCAGACGGTAACCGCAAAATGGTACACCGAAGAGTGCTTACCAAAAGTTTTCAAAAATTTGTTGGAAAACAGGAAGAAAGGGGACTTTTTACATCATGACAACGCGCCATCCCACACTGCTGAAATAACGAGTAATTTTATTGCGCTCTCTGGGTTCGAAGAAATACGTCCAGCACCATATTCCCTAGATATAACACCTTGTGATTTCAGGTTATTTTCAAAAATTAAAAAAAATTAATAGGAAAGGTTTTTTGTGGCAACGAGGTGATAATTAATGCGGTTAATGCTGAACTTGATAAGCTGAAAAAGCAAGATTTTGAAGACTGTTTTCAGAAGTGGTTCTATAGACTTAAGAAATGCATTGAAATCAATGGCGATTATGTAGAGAAGATTAAAGAGGACAAAGATTACGAATAAATGCAAAAAGTTTTTTTTTTTTTTTATTTTTTTGGTCAGTTTACCGAACTTTTGTTAATCCCCTCGTACATATGTATATGTATGTATACATATAAAAATTTTTTCCTCTAAGCTAAGTAATTATTTCTAGTATTATATAAGCAAAGCTCGATTGGTACGCTGGTGCGCTGGTTAGCTGGTTGGCTGGTGGTTCGGTTGATCGGTTGGTGTGGTGAAGTGGCAAACCAGTTGCATCACTCTTTTTCTTCTTCTCGATATTTCTTATTATTTTGCATCGTTATTTTATTTTTTTTTGTTGCCTTTTACTGCACCTTTGCTTACCCCATTAACGATTTATAAACCATTTCCGGTATGTCATCATGCATGCAACTCTGTAGCCGGATGGTGCAGGATGTGCATTTTTGCGTGCGATTTATTTATTTATTTTTTAATTTTTTTTATTTATTTTTTCCTTTATACGCATGCTGTACATACACGTATGTACGTGTGTTGGTTGAATGTGCCACATGCGTGTGGCACGTGAGGAAATTTCATGAAAGCGTATGTAGTTCAATAGCCAATTCGGCTTTATGGTAAAAGACTGTGCGCTGTGACAGCGACAAGACAGCAGCTTGATGACTTTATTTTGACTTTGTTTTTTTGTTGTTTGTTTAAAGTGAGATAAGTCTTAAATGTGGTTTAATGAGGTAGTTGTTGAAAATTGGACATTTATAACACTATGCCAAGGAGAAGAAATGTAGTTTTTTTTGGGTGAGTCTTAATATATGCAGTAAGATAAATAAATTCAAGGGAAAACCTGTTAATGCGGCACATTTCATAATACCATTAGTTTGGGCTGTTAGTAAACATGAAACTTTAATCTCATTAAATCAGGATAGTAAAGTAATTAAATTTCATTTCCAGTAGTAACAAGAAGGCCTTCTGAACCCTCTACTATTTACGTGGGACCAATAAAAGCTTGGAAGACGCTTGACTTATAACTTTTTTTCGTTGAAAAATACCAATTTCATTAAATTCATTAGCCTTATATTAGATTCCAGGTTGATAGTGGTTTAGGCTAGATTAGACTACACCCAGAGAAAAAGTGTTGTTAAATAATTTATCTGTTTTTAAAACAAACAATGTTCTGTTGATTAAAAATAAAAATGATAGGTGGGCTAGATGGGAACTAAGACCCATATTATTTTACGGCATCACCGTATGGTGGCCGGCACTAGACAAAGCTACTTAAGAATGCAAGTTGGACCAAGCTTAGCGGTCCGCTTTCATACTCATTACAGCAGCACTGCCTTCAACTCTTACGTAAGCATTTAAAATTCTATTAAAATTTCTGTTGACCGTACTATATGAGAAATCACATCCGAGCTGAAACCCTATGAGGCTAAATGTTATTCAAACTTGGAGAAACCGTACAGGTCACGCCCTAATATTTAATTCTACACCATCTTCGGAAGAGTTGGACTACACCACTTCTGTTTTCTATTTTGGCAACAAACAATAATCCCAGAGAGAAAGGAATGGGGGGAAAACGTAACACTTTTGGATCAAAACTCGATGGCAGGATGGATTGCGGAGTTCACTCTGAACTACTTGCCATCGATATGAGCAAGAGACTAGCCGATCACAGCAGCTTTTTTCAAGCTGAATGGAAGCCAGTTTAAAAAAAATAGGGATTTCGAGAAAAACGCGTTTAAAGCTGTAACACGCTCGTGGCATACCAGCGAGGCATTGCCGTAGAATGAAAAATTTGGGCATTTAGACATTTTTGCCGGCATCTTGCTTTTGGTATGTTATTTCTAAGACCCTAAAGCACCTTTTAAGAGAAAAAACTTGTTTTCCCATGAAACCTACTCTCGACTGTATGCGAAACGACCTTGGATTTGGGCTCTCCTAACATAGAGACATCCCAAGAATTTTTTTAGGCTGATGAGCTAGCAAGTAGCGGTAAAATCCTAACCACAGCAAACTCTGCAAACTATGTGGGCATGCCTGTTTCCTTTACAAAATACCTGCCCTCAGCAGCAAGGCCAAAGCAAATGGAAGCGGGCAATCACATGATACCGCCATCGATCGATGAAAAAAAGACCTAAGTATCGACTCCTTCTAAACAGAAGATTTACGTGCATAAAATCTCGCGTAATAACCGAACACTGGCGCTCTAGGTAGAACGATGGAATACTTCTCTAATAAGCTCTGTCGCAGCTGAGGTCGGAATTTACTCTTTGACTGCCTTGCATATAGTGTCAAAAATCTCATGTGTTTCATAGAACAAACCAAGTGGTTTCAGCGTCTAGGTAGGTAGGTCTCTTTCATTTTCATTAATTTAACCCATTATTTCAGTCAAATTGTACAATTTCTTTTATTAGCAATGCGGATTGCAATCACAACAAACAGCCGAACGGGTTTCCACTCGACTTGCATACCTGCTTTCTGAGAGCACTCATCAGCAACTTTATATAAGGGAACTTCGTACGTACCGCTGCTTTTGGAAACAATTGGTTATCGGAAGTACCATATAAGGAGCTGGTACGATGTGGAATGAAAACTGCAGTTCGATCACAACACGTGGGAAGTGGGATAGATACCGAGAGCTGAAGAGGAAATCAAGACGCATTTGCAGATGAAAAAAAAAGAAAAAGACCGAATTGCGTGAGTATGAAGTGCTTGAGAAGCTAGTTGACAAGGATAACTCTCGAATGTTCGATCGCTGAAAAGATGCGGCGACTAACAGAAGGTTTCAAGACCGGAGCAAACTCTTGTAGGACCCAGAGGGGTGATCTAGTGACGAATGCCCAGATTATACTGAATTTATGGAACACTTCTCCACTTTGCTGAATGGAATTAAGTTATAGACCAATATAAAATTGAAATTTCATTTAATAAATATCTCCAAATATCACGTAAATAGTGGCAATACTTTTGTAGGTGTTTATACGAGATATGTACAAATGTACAACAAGTTTTCCGGCAATAAACATTATAAAAATTTATTACCTACATATGTATGTATACAAGCGTAGTAATGCCACAATTTTGTATGCAGTTGCTCACCTGCTTTCAACACTCATGCCATTTTATGACAAACAGGAAGAAAACAAGCAACTCTTCCCGAATGCGTTTGCAGAGCGCACTGTTAATAGTAACACGCTTATTATTATTACTATTATTATTATTATTATTATTATTGTTCCAAGCACATGCATAACTCTAACATACTGTTGTTGTTGCTTCTTGTTGAATTAATTTTTTTATTTTTTCAATATTTCTTTCTCTCCACTTCTTGAAAGGTAATCAACTATTTTCCAAACTCTATCTATCGCGTGAAACGAGTTTCGAAACAAGCTCCAGAAATTGCTGTATTGAACCTGAAAACATTATCTAACTAATGTCATGGCGTTAGTTTTGCTTACATATGAGTGCATATGTCTAAATTACATATCTGTCTATAAATACTGGAACAGTGAAGTTCAACAGAGAAATATTGTTTGAAATAAAAAACATTCAGTAAGCCAAAAATTTTAATTTTAGCTATAAAACACAGTGCCCCGGTTCAATTTAAGATACCTGCACTCAACAGACCTCTCTCCCATTTTAAAGGGTTTTCGTAATGAAGGGACTTGTTCGCTCACAATCTCAAATCAGGTGCCTACTATATACTCTCATATTTGCATGGTTTACCGGACGGACTATGCAACAGCTTCATACTAGTTCTATACCAGTTCATATAGGCATGTTGAATTCACCGAAAAAATAAAAAAAAATTGAGTTTGACGGCAAACAAATTTCAAGACGAAGAATTGGAGACATTACACGACGCAGATGCATGCCAGACGCAAGAAGAACTTGCAAAAGCATTTAGAGTTGATGAAGCAACCATTTTCAGACGATTAAAATCATTAAGATTCATCCAGAAGCTTGGAATTTTGGAATTTGGTGCCTTATGAATTAAAGCCAAGAGGCGTCGAACGTTGATTCTGCTTCAGTCGGAAATGTTGCTTCATCGCCACCAAAGGAAGTCATTTTTGCATCGGATTGTCATTGGCGATGAAAAATGGATTCATTATGATAACCCAAAGCGCAAGAGATCGTATGTGAAGCCCGGTCAACCATCGACATCCACGGCAAAGGCGAATATACATGGTGCCAAGGTTATGCTATCTATTTGGTGGGACCACAAGGGTGTGCTTTGGTATGAGCTATTGAAATCGTGTCAGACGATCAATGGGGACATCTACCGAAAACAATTGATTCGTTTGGAAAAGGCCATCGTGGCAAAACGACCAGAATATGCGACCAGACACGAATCAATAATTTTTCATCATGACAACACTCGGCCACATGTTTCAAGGCCAGTTAAAAACTGTGCGTGGGAAGTTCTACCTCTCCCGCCTTATAGCCCAGACATAGCACCTACCGATTACCACTTGTGCAGATCAATGCAGATTGCCCTCACCGTAGTGCGCTTCACTTCAGAACATTGTATCAGAAATTGGCTCGACTCTTTCTTGACCTCCGAGGGGGAGAAGTTCTTTTGGGATGTTATCCACAAACTATCAGAAAGATGGGTAAACATCATAGCTTCCGATGGGAATTACTTTGAACATTAAATGTATAACAATTTTTTCACAATAAATTTTGTTGGTTGGCTTTGGAAGAATGTGAAGCCTAATGTCAAAGCCGAAATTTAAAAATCCTTTCCCTAGAGAAAATATCATGAGACTAGATTTATAGGCCCATCAACATAGACACCACTGTCGTTAAAAATCAATACGCCAAAAGGTAAAGAGGCAATCATGGATCGGTTTCGCACCAACTTTACGTAGTGGGTAATACGCGTCCTAAGGGATGTCATATAGTGTGCACCGAAGACGCTATTGCTGCTGTGGAGTAGAGTATGGAAGAAGACCGGAATGAGTTCATCCGCCTTTGCGTGCAACAAAAGGAGCTGTGGCCATCCACTTTATGGAACATTTTAATAAATGATTTTGGTCTGTGGGCTTACAAACTTCGGCTGTTTTAGAGAATATATCCATAAAAACTGTTACGAATGCGAAGTACAGGGAGAAGATATAGAGAGGCGAAAACTGAAGAGCCAACGAAAGTATGTAGATCTGAAAGGAGTACTTGAAGAGCGCATTTGGCTAGTCTTGGTCATGCGAAGAACTGCCACTGGGTCCGAAGTACTAGTAAAATAAAGATGTAGTTAAAGGCTTAGGACGCAAACGTATTATCACACAACCACCAGACGATGGGATTCATTGACAAAATGTGGATTATGTCCCTTTTTATGGATTATTTATTTTCCAATTCTTCTCAAGTCATACCAAAAAACGTTGACAGTAATTTACAAAAGGACCAACCTCTCATTCAACAGACCTTCTATTTTGACCAGTCCATGAACTTGGGGTCAAATATTTAAAGAATTCATCATGAAAACTTAAACTTACTTTGAGGATATGAAAGTTATCGTGCGTTTAGTATGATTATTACTTGAACATCTAATATTCGCTTGCACGCAAACTTAATTTTGGTAGTCGCTGAAGCGGTTTTCGGTCGAGTTCCTCCAATTTTTGGTCGGCATCTTGATATGGATTGATTATCCGGAGGGGCTTTGATTTTCATATCTGGCATTCATTCGGTAGGCTTGCCATTCCCTGCCTGCCACAGTTAGAACAATGAGTTTACTATAATTTTTAATGTTGGTCGAGCCAAGATTCGATCGCCACGATAGTCAATCTGTTATATACAGCCATCTTCTGGAGAGACATACGACAGTCCGGTTTGATTCTAATAATGACTTTAATCACTTTGTTTCGAGGGAAATAAATATTGAAATTCATCAACATTTTCGAGCTTCTAACAAGTCTTGTGCGCTGAGAAATTGTTCTATTGGACCAAAATCGATGAAGTCGCACTAAAATATATTTTCAAACAATTTTAAGGTTACTTGAGTTCTCAACCAAAATATGCACAATCATCCCTTCCCCGTGTGCTTGAAGTCTCTCTGACGACTCCAACACGCTTTTGTGCATTTGCACTGATTAACTCATTTCAAAACTAAACCAAAATTTTACGCAAATTTTTGCATTATGCCAATATTTATGATTCATTTGTTGGCAAAAAGATTTCACGGTGCAACGCGGCGGTGGCTGCAACAGGCCCCCAGCAGAAAATTAGGTAATCCAGTAGACGGCCATTTAAGATTACTTGCCCGACAGCTTCAATACTAACATACTAACGCTGCAGCATATCTTGAAAAAAAAAATAAATAAATATTTGTATGCATGTATGTACATATATGCAATGAGTTACACACGGTTTGACCGCTGCTTGTGTGCAGAAAATACGAAAAAATGCAAACAACAACAGCAAAAAAAAGCATTTGTAGTAAAAAAAAAAACAAAAAACATTTCTCTGTGGCATTCAAATTTAGACACATTTTCATATTTAAAGCGGCATGCAGCAGCCACCTTGTGGCAATAACGTTTGTGCCGTGTTGCAAGTAACATTCATTCCACTAAAGCAAGAGCAAGCCATAGCGAGGCCAGCAATAGAAGCTGACAAAAAACAACAACAACAGCAACATCATCAAATACAGGACGCTTGCACTGTTGTACAACAAAAACAACAACAAACAACATACCACAAATCAATCAGTTAGCTGGCTTTGTCAGTCGTCCGGCAGCGCGTGTGGCGCGCAAAGTCAAGTCAAAGCCAACAAGTTCAGTGGCTCGAAACGCCTTTTCAATTAGCGTCGTTTGTTCCGGCGTTTATCTGCCTATCAGGTGGTGTTAGCCAAACTATACGTTGCTGTTGTTGTAATTATTATAATTTTATTTAATTTTTTTTTTATTTTGTACGCGTCATGTTGCTGCTATCGAATGGTGTAAGTGTTGCTACCGTTGTTATTATTATTATTGTTATTATGATGATTGTGTGGACTAATTTGTTAACCGCAGTGTGTGTATGTGTGTGTGTTCATTTATATATATATATATATATGTGCGCAACTGCAGTTTGCAATCAACTAAAAGACCGCAGGCTTAATAATCAAACAACAAGACAGACCAAAAATGAAGAAAAAAACCAACAAACAAATAAAGTAGAAAAAAGCTGAAGAAACAAGAAAATAAATCTTAAAACAATAGAAAAATCACAACAACAAATCAAGATTACAAGATAGCAGCGCGTCGTTGCACAAGATGGCGCGAAGTGATCAGAAAGTGTAAAGAAAAATAACTGCGAGACATAATATGAACATACAAACATACATAAATACATACATAAATACATACATACATACATACATATATACACAAAATGTTGCAGCGGTAATTGCACAAATACACAAACACACCGTTGTCTATGGGAATCACAAATAATAATGCCTCAGATATACTCGTTTGTATGTACATACTTGCATATATACATAAAGACAATGCACAATGCAAAAGTAAAATCATAATTTCAGGCATTGTTGACCGTGATCTCAAAAACAAAAAGTGCAAATGGGCAAATGTTGTTGCCCGAAGACAATTGTCGGGGAAAACTATGAGCTGCGGAAGTGATTTAATACGCTTGAATTAGATAATGAAATTGTGTTGTTGTGGTTGTTCGTGTGTTTTGTTGAATTATTGTGCGGAACTATTTGTAGAAATTCAAATTAATTTATATTTTGTTATAATTGGAATTGGATGTTGGTGGTGGCAAGGTGCAGCAATAAGCTTTTCAACTCTTCCGTGAGCTTCGCTCACAGCAGTAGGCAGAAAAAAAGAAAAATTTTCAAATTCTGCGTACTTAAAAAATCGATTTAAAATTCTTAAGAAATCTGTAAAATATTTTTAAGACAAAATATTATTTGTAAGAATGTTTTATTTATTTTTTTATTTTTATTTTTATTTTTTTTTAAATTGTAAGGCACCGATATTGCAAGGATATTGGCTTTGTATTAATCCACTCAGTGGCTTAAGGAATATTCAGAAATTTTTCCTTAATTTTAATTATATTCGAAAATAATATTGAAAATGAAACTATAAAGACTTACTAGTTATTGCCCGCTCTTCATCTGCATGGAATTTGAAGAGATTTAACCAATTTTTTTGATAGATTTCTTATTACAAAAATTAATTTGGTAAAATATATGAATAATTATTAAGCAAATCGAACTAACTCGAACAGATCGATTCCTCGTTCACTTCTCACTGGCGAATACGAAACTTGATCCCTCCCTTCCTACATGAGGTACATAATTTCAGAAAAACCTTTCTTATATGATACCTACGACATAACACAGGACACATCCTCCAAGTGCATTGATCAGTCAATAAGTCATTCAGTATAAAGAATTTTATACATATATATATAGTGGTTAGATGTTGTTATACTTTAATTTTTTAGAATATAAAAAATTCGATTTTGACGATAAATGCTTATGAATTGCTTTATCTATATGGTTTCATTGTGCTTAAGGCAGTAATCTGCTTTAAAGACTTCAAAAAATTCATTTTTTTTTCTTCTAAAAGTATTCAAAAATCTTCAAAAACTTAGTGGCCAATTAGACATATTTTAGAAGCTAGAGCAGTTTTAGCGGCCGAGCGTCGCGCAGACTCGAATACTTGGACAGAACTTTGAAGCACGTTTTCGTTTTTACCGATGCCGGTGATAGCAAAAAATACATACCTATGTATATCCGAACGAAAAAAATCAAAGTGATCTATTGTAGCTTCAGTATTAAATTATCTTCTATTTGAACTAAAAAAGTTGTATAAAAGTATTATTTTAAATAGTTTTTTTTTTTTGGAATCTGAAGTGATTTTTTTTTCAAACTTCGAAAAAATTTGGAACTTTCCTATTTCTTCTTATAAACTATAAGACAATTATAAAAATTAAAAAAAAAATCGTTCGACTGTTTCAAATGTTCAAAAACTTTAAGCTAAACGCTTTAAAAGGCAAATTCATTTCCACTTTTCGCTTTGGAATACCAGGTACTTTCTTATTCCTAGTTATGAATGTGTTCATGATTCAGATTCTAAAAGTAAAATTTTCAGTATTTTCTAATGCTTTAGGATTTTTCAAAAGAGCTATTGGATTTTTAAAGCTGTTAATCACTAAAATTTATATAAGGCCCAGTAAAAATTAATCCATTATTTTTGGCATTAAACTGAAGGCTTTATTTATCACATTTACAACTATTTAATTTCAATTTAAGTCAAATTTGCACCGTTTTACTTGAAAACTTTTTGCCATTTTCAAATATTATGCCTCTCTCATAGAAACCCTTGTTCCTATTGTGGATTTTCATAGTCTTCTCTTCAGTGCTATTTCTCAGCAGCCAAATCATATGTCATAGATAAGAAAATATGGGAATAACTTAGTGTCAGCCCTGGACTACAAAGTGGTTGCATAAAAAAATCCTAACCTAGCTCTAAGAGCTGCTAACGAGTCATTATCGATGTGTGTAGTCTGGTGTTGTCCTGATGAAACACAATTTCTTTTTTGTTAACCAAAGTTGGTAATTTCTGGGTGTTTGCCTCCTTCAGATGATCCAATTGCTGAAAATATATTCTCGAATTAAGAGCTTAAATGTAGAAGAGCAGCTTATAGTTGATAATTCCTTCGCAATCTCACCAAACATACAACAACGATCAATCCTGGCATGGAAACCGTTTGTGCCGGGTCACTGCCCTTCGACGACGACCATTATCGTTTGTCGTTGATGGAGGCGATCCACTTTTCGTCACCAGTCGTCGTCCGCTTAAGAAATGTGTCAATTTTCCATCGATTTTTAGATGGAAATTCGTCCATGGGGTTCTTTTCTAAACTGAGTTTTGTTCAATGTTCAGCTCCGCATGGCGATCAGACTCGACGATTTCCATTTTCGTCCATTGGCCTTCCACACCGTGCAGCATCTTTTACATCAGAATTACAGGATTGACTGTTACAGTATCAGGATAATAAACACTATTCACATTTTCAGCTGTCTGACGTGTGTTTTCACCTTTATCGAACAAGCCACCAATTGTAAAAATAATACATTACTTTTTACTAGGTTAAGTAACTCAAAGTAATTCTTGGTAAAAATAAAATACTTACCGGTAGGGATCATATCGAAAGCAAGGTCAGCAAAACGCTCTGAAGAATGGGCGGAATTCAAGGTCATCGGTAATACTGAAGACAAGCATATCTATCTATACTGATGGGTTCAAGCTCCTCTGTGACCCAAGTACAGATGTTGTCCTGGAATATGAAAATAAATTAGGTTTGTGAAAGATAGCTAAGTAACAATTAAGGGAATTAAATGTAACAAAAATCTTAAAAATTTAAAAAAAAATTATATAAATGCTTTTTAAATTCTTGACGCTTTAAATTATGCCTTTTATGTACATGAAATGATGTATTAATATTCTGCTCAATCGTCTTAGGAAAAATTTGAATTTTAGAAATTAAACTATAATAAGCAGGTTGTAAAACATAAACAATAGTTAGACTATAAGAAAATTTTGCAAGCTCGTGGAACGAAAGAAAAACTCGAAAAATTTACAAATTTTTTTCCTCGATATCTAAAACTCTCCTACATTTATTTTATTAAAAAATCTAAAAACCAGAAACTTAGAGCTTTAAACGGATATTTTTACATTATCCATTCTATCATTTTTAACAGTGAATTTTGAAAGAAAGAAACTTTTAAGAAGCTTAGAAAGTGGTTTTATTTCCAATTTTCCATTTTTTTCTTTTCCTTGGTGCAAATTCTAATTTATGATATATTTTTTGCACTTCGAATGGTCCTGTCATGAATTCTACTGTACGCAGTGGCACCCATTTTTCGAGAGGCGACTGGAAAAGACGTCGCAATGACTGATATTTTCCTTTAAAACTTTCGAAATTTCTTTTCAAATATTTATGTATATTTAAGACAGTAAATAGTTCGCATAAAATATTTTATTTTTATATAAAAAAAAATCGTTGAAAAATTACCTTTTTTCCCAGGTAAACCTTCTAGGTACCGAAAACAGCGAACGTCACCGATCGACATTTTTACCTTATTAAATAATTATTGATCTTATTTCGGTAGACACAAAATTCTCCTTTATAATTTCAGCATTTTATTTTCTTCTCCAATGTCAATTCCTTTTCTTATTTCTATACCAATTAAATGAAGTTACTCATACGCTCTGACATGTTATTTTTTTATAAAAGCACTTTCAAAAGTCAGTATAATTACACGCTTTCGCGAATTTTACTGAGATAGCATTAATTAAAAGTTATACAAACAGCAAGATTACAAACGAACTGAACAGAAAACTTAACCAAATTATATGATATTAAAAAAAATTCTGAGCTTAAACCACACATCACACGACTTCCAGCGAAAAGTATTCGACTACTACGTGTAGATACCACTTTCAATTTGCTCACCTGAAAATTTCAAACGGCACAATTATGAAATTATTATACAGCGCAACGGTGCGTATACGTAATGTACTAGTACACACGCTCAGTGCAGCCAGGGCGTATGAGCGATATAATTTATACATAATAGTTTGACTTCCTGCCAGTAAATTGATAAAATTGAATTAAATTAACACAATTGATATTTTTGGGAGATTACCGAGTTTTTTTTAAACAAATATGAGATGTATGTGCATATACATACATACATATATAGGTATGTATATAGATTAATCAGTAAACTGCCAAATTTTGGTTTCATATTTTTTCGTAATTATATCAATTTTGATACACAGATTTGTCGAAAATTGTTTAAATAATTTATGAGTATTCTTAAATTAAATGAAAATTTTACAAAATTAAAACCAAATATTTATTTAAGCTGAACACTAAAGCATGAAAATTATGGTATCCAAGAAATAAATATGTTTACTAACCATAAATGTGCTAAGGAGAATTAATGGCATACCATAAAATGTATTCTACTAACATGGTTATAAATTTTGAAGTCATAAAATTTTAAAACTATTCAACCAACACCAACAAAAAGGAAGACATGCCAACTCTACAATTCTCCAACGAAATACCAAAATTATTTAATTACTCAAAAATTAAATTATGCAAAGTATTAAATATTAAACACGCATATATTTAAACTTCTACAAAGGCAGTGCACAGCAACGAGATTTTCTTTAGCAATTACATTATTTATGATATGATATGTATGTTTGCAGAGGACATACACTTTGAGCAGCAACACAGAAGCATATATACACACATTCTCGTCTGTATATACATATATATATATCAACTTAGTAGAATTGCTGATGACAGCAGCAAGCAAACAAGACGCTTACAGACATACATATGTACATATATTTGCTTACAAACAAAGATATCCTGTTGGTATATACGTGTATGTATGTGTGTGAAGAAATCAAGTGTCTGCAATATTTGACAAAGTTGATGAAAAAGATACTCCTTGGCGCTAGTGATGCGAATGATGCACACACACACAATCGCTGGTACAAATAAATAAACACACTCACACATACAAATTACATTGACCAAAAAATGAACGTTTTTGTAATTCAAGCCCAATTCATTGGTAGTCATTTCTTTTGTCTTCGTCACTTCAGCAGAGCTACAGTGACGTCATCACTGGAATATTTTGCCCGATCTTCTCGAGAATCGTCTTCTTCGGAAAAATTTCCGGTCTAGAATCTTCGTAAGCACTTAGAAATAGTCTTTAGAGACGGTGCAATCGTTCCATATGCAATTTGGCATTCACTGAATATTTGTTTTGGCTCTAAATTACGCCGAAACCCGAAGAGAATCGCATGGTGAATTTCTGTTTGCGTTGGTGTTGAAATTTCGTCTGATCTATCCTCAGCTATCTTGCGTTTTCTCATCTCCATTTCAGCCAATCGTTCTAAAATTTGAAAGGAAGTCGAATAAAGTAATTGCAAAGGCTTTGGTATTTTTAGATTTAACAAAAACAAATTGAAAGTCACCAACTGATCGAACTTTTGTTAATCCCCTCTTATACATATATGTATGTACGAGACATTAAAAATAAATGCGTAGGTCGTCTCAAAACCCACAACAACACTACACAATTGTTGACAATATGTCATATTATATATATTTATGGTATATATATACATGTACTTACATATATTTTTTTATAATCCATTTAATTTTATTGTCACACATTTCCTTTTATACACATTTCACATTTCAATTTTCACATTACTTCAATTTTCTATCCATTTTTCATTTTTCATATTTCATTTTCCCATTTTTCACTTTGTTTATTTGCATATTTACATGAATTCGTTGCCGCTGGCTGGATTCGTTGCCACAGTTACTTTCGCTTTTCATCATCATTGTAATGCTGTTTACACTCTCCGGCGGTTATCCTTCCAAGGAGAATTTAAAGTAAGTGTATTAGCTTGGCTGAATGTGTGTGTGTGTGTGTGTGTGTGTGTGTGTGGATAAGTAAGTAAGTAGTAAAAGTAGTTTGTAGTGGCGGTGAGTAAGTAAAATATTTGCATAAAAATATATATGTATGTGTGTAGGTAATAAAGTAGCACACTTTTCGGAAATATATTTGTAAATATTTTCTTAAAATATTCGGTAGGAAATTTTGCATTTGATACATTTCTTTGTGAATCTAACTCAGCTTAGGCAACCGTATGAGTTTTGTTGGGATCATAAATTCAGACATATTAACATAGAGACAGCTCTTTTTCACACTTCTTTTCTCGGGTCTTTTCCAGCAATATGTTGACGATGGAACATTTTCCTGGTCTAAAGCACACCGATAAGGCACAATCAGTACATGACGTTGAGACTTAATTCTTAATGCAACGCACTCGATAGGACCCACGATGATTGGCGGAGATTATGGAGTTTCCTTTTTTTTGTGGATATAAGTAGAGAACGCTAGGGTACCAATCGTCCGGCATATTTTCGTCCAAACTTATCCTGCAAAGAAGTTGTTGCATGCACCTCGTCAGTTCTAAGGCTCTCCATCTGCAATCCATTAACACCCATCACCTGGTTCTTCTTCAGGCGGCAAGTTCTATGCGAACTTCAACAAATGCGGGCATTGGAAAACCTGTTTCAAGGTTAACTATTGGGGAGTTGGGCTGGCAAGGTCTAGGGAGTTCTACTTTCACTTCAATTCTGCGAGCTCTTACATGAGTATGCACTGGTCTTGAAACCTCCTAGAATATCCAAACCTTATCCCTGTCACCCAGCTTTTCAAGCTCTTTGTACTCACCCATTTGGGCAACTCGCTTCTTTTAATTGCAAAGACGTTCCACTTCTTTTTTCAAACCCTCAATATCTTTCCCAAACAGCGTGTGTTACATCCAATAGCAAGATTGCGAAGTAGGCCGTCTATTTTCTCATAACTTTTGAACTCCAATCTTCATCGTACCAACTCTTCTTCCAACCTTGTTTAAAACTTATAGTTTCGTTGGCCACTAGAGCTAGAAATGCCATCTCTCAGTTCTTTTATACCGAGTTGCTCTCAGCGAGCAAAAGAACAAGTAGAGTAAAGAGCCGTTCGGCTGTCTGTTGTGATTGCAGCTTTTCGGCGTAGAACCTTCCTGGTGTTCGCTGACGGGCATTATTTGCTGCACAGAGGCGAGTGCGTATCTTTGCTACTACAAGATAGTGATTCGATTCACTCGATTCGAATATGAAGAGCACTGGTGGCAAGTCATTTGTCTATCACAACATGACCGATTTGGTTGCCAGTTTTTCGACACGAAGACAACCAAAGGCAGAAGCTTGATAAAAATAATTCGAGCACGGCGAAGTCGATCAGCTGCCAACCCATTTGAGGATGTTTCGTCATGGAGGCTGAATTTTCCGACTGCTGTGCCGAAAATAAAGTCGTCAAGCACCATCTTGGCATCTATGGTCACATCTTTCTTATCTTCTATTGGAGTGTGGAATCAAATATATTGATGAATATCATCTTGTTGTGGATTCTGGCAAGACGCTTTTCCACCGGGGTGAATGCCAATATTCGGCGACTGAGTAACACTACTACCGCGGATCCGATACCAATATGACGCTCGTTTAGAGCGTAGATGTTGTACATGTCCATCCCAATTCTTGAACGGCGATGATTTCAGCCTTCAGTATGAGGAAGACATCAACCAGCTGGGCAGTATATCCTACCGGCTATCATAATTTTTTTTTATTTAGTCGTCAAAATTGGAAGTTCTCGTCCGAGGCTGCTGTAAACTGTTCATTCAAATCAGTTTCTACTTGGCGGTCTCTAAACCCAGCACAATCTCGTTACGTGAGTAGACTTCAATTTTACCAACATTTTTAGAACGAGAGGCGATGCGCGCTCACAGCTGCACCTCTGTTGAACAGAGGCTGCAAAAAGACTTTTGTGAACCCTAAAAGCGAATATGTGGGGATGACTCCACTAAAGCTCTCTCTCTCTCTCTTTTAGCTGTGGCACAAGGCATCACACCGATTGGTTACTACATTTTGGGCAAGGTTTGCACATGTTTTCAGGGAGTGTGACGAGATCGTAAGAGTAAGAATTTGGTATAGCCTTGCAACTACTATAACTACAATCAAAGAAGCAGGACTACACTCCATTACACCCATTATAATATTATTATCCCAAGGTAGGTCGGTAGGTACAGTTGATATCTGACGAAATACCTAGACCTTTAAGAGGCCCATTGCAATATCACTGGGACTGAAATTCTCTCACACCACCATATCCTCTCATAAACTTCCTGTGGTTTTGATAAAGTTAACTAAATCAATTAGTTGTATATGAGCAACTGTTGTTCTGGTGTCTCTTCGTTTTCGACCTCCCAGCAACTTCTACAGTAGTTGACGCACGGTACCTTTAGTCAAGTGGCGTGGCTACCAAAAAGACCGTGGCTGTTCTATGGCCTCAATAGCTTCATGAACTCAATCTTTGAGATCTTGAATCGACATTAGCTTGTTGACGTAGGCCTTATCTTTCATGTGGCCCTAGAGGAAGAAGTCACAAGATGTGGTGGCCAATTACAATCACCTCTTCGAGATCTAACACGATCTGGAAACTTTTCCTTTAACTGGGCGATGGCTTTCTTGCTTGTATGGCACCTAGCGCCGTCAATACCATCCGATTACCGCCTTGAAAAAGCATTAATCATCACTCTACAGCGCAATTCATTCACCGTAACTGTTGCTTCAGCCGTATTTTCGAGAGACTAAGGTCCAATAACTTCGCCGGACCATAAACCGCAGCAAAGAGTTACACGTTGGGGATGGAGAGACTTTTTAACAATAAATCTTATGTAGCCATCGAGTTGGAAATAGGTCTCATAAGTCAAGATGACTTCTCGATGAAATTTCGAATCACTTTCCTGCATTTCAAGGACCCAAAAAGTAAAGTCACGACGTACACGACGTTGTTGACTTAAATTCTTAAGTTCTTGTATTAACTGAACTTTATACGAATCTAGACCCAAGTCCTTATGCAAAATACGGTACAATGACGTTTGTGGTATGCTCAATTCCAAAGATCGACGAGTAATAAACAAACCTGGGTTTCCTTCAACATTTTGGGCTACAGCAGCAATATTCTCAGTTGTTCTTGAGCGACGTGGTGCCTAATTTTATCGAAATGACACCGCCTCCCTGTCGAATTTTCAATTTAGATCCGTCCATATAGACGGGTTCTTGTCTACCTCCCCTTTATCTCATGCTTCTCTGGAGATGAAGTCTACATTGAAGGATAAAACAGGTAATTTGCATAGGTATGCCAGCATAACGAAGACTTACCCAACCTGAGTGCCGACTGCGCAGCAAAAAAAAATTATAAATTTCCTGCTGGGCATTCAAGAGGCAGACATTCGTTGATAATTTCCAAGAAAGCGTAATTATACAGATTGTTTTGAGTCACACAATAATTTATGTGCATACATATACCTATATACATATATGTAACTGTAAATATTTACGTATATATTGCCGTCATAGTCAAGTTCAGAAAATGTAAATATTTACAAACTTGACGCTGACGTTTTTATTGTCTCCTTCCTGACATTATTTCTTCACTTCCCAATGATCAAAGCTTACTGTATTTTCTTATCTCTCTCTCTCTCGCTCTCTTTTTTTCTTTCTGCCACACACACATAGGATACGCATACATGTGCCCGTTAAGCATCATACACACGTGCATACAAAAACCGTTATAAAGAAAGTACCACTGCCAATACCGGTGCCAATAAAAGAACACGAACCCGTGAAGGAACATCATCATCATCATTATGAGCACGAAGAGGTGGAAGAAGATTTTGAAGGTTATGAGTATCCAAAGAAGAAGAGAAAAACCAGGCATCCCTTTTTATGAGAGCAAAGCAACGCGAGTAGCGCTGAGGAGGAAGCGAGGAGAACGAAACGCTGAAAAGCAGTGAGGCGTAGTGAGCGCTAAGGACTGTGTGGGAGAAGTTGGGTGTTGTGCGCTCGTAAGATAACGAAGCGAGAAAAATATACAGTGAAATGTTAAGGGTCAAATGTGCTCAACAAATAACCAATGAAATCTTAAACAAATAAATTATACTCACATGTTGAATCTTTTATACCAACAGATATATATGTACCATATACATATGTGAATGTGAAATCTAAATTTTTAATGTGTAAGCAATCTGCTGACAACGCATACTAAATGCACTTTGCCCTTTGCGGACTGTCTGTTACGAATATATTACACATGAAAATATTCAGACTTTCATATATGTATGCACACATGTATATATGTATATATACCATATATAAATGTATGTATTAATCTGCAGATAATAAGCGTAGATTTATTTAGTCGTGATAAGGTTTAAATTATGGTGGCGAAATATAATATTAGTTTAAAGCAGTCAAGGCGAGGCAAGACACACGAAAGCACGACGAAGAAAAGGATAACCAAAGGATGGCTGGCTGGCAGTTGTGAGGAAACTAAATGGCTGCCGGGCGCAGCATTTTGCCGTGAGAAAATCTGTAAAGGCAAAAGGCGCGTAGATTTATTTTCATATCCGTTGGAATTTCGCTTGGATAGATATCCTTGTAATAAAAACACACACACACATACACACACAAACACACACACACACAGAGACACTTATACACACTCAAAATAGATCTTATACCACTTGTATGATGGCATATGTTCGTATGTAAGTTCATATATATCAAGTACACATTTATTTGTAAGTAAATTATATTTGTTTATGTATATGTTTGTGTGCATAATGGAATTTCTGTTTTGTTTAGATTGAAAAAGCGAGATTAAATTAATTTTCCTTGGGTGCAATTTCGTTGTTGTTGCTGTTTTTTTTTTCAATTATATCTTATTTGAGCATCTACTTTTGAATTGATTTTTATACCCTTCACGTACATGAAATGATAGAAATGAAAAAGCATTTGTTTTGAACCGACCAGAGCGGATCACTATAGCGTATATAGTAGAGCTCTAGATGCCAGGATATCGAGCACGCTGAGCAGCTCGATACTCGTTCGATACTCGTTCGATACTCGCTCGGTACTCGTTCGTTGCTCCACTGTTACAAATTTCAATTTCGTTTGTCAAAATTTTTCAAAATATTTCAATGAATTTTACACTTTGCATAAATAAAATTAAAATTATATTGGGTGTATGCGCTAATTTATTGTGAAAAAATTGTTATACATTTAATGTTCAAAGTATTGCCCACCGGAAGCTACTATGTTTGCCCGTCTTTCTGTTAGTTTGTGGATCCCAGTCCAAGAGAACTTCTCCGCTTTGGAGGTCAAGAAAAAATCGAGCCAACTTCGGGTACCCTGTTCTGAAGTGAAGCGTACTCCGTCCGGTGGGGGCATTCTACATTGATCTGAACAAGTGGTAATCGGAAGGTGCTATGTCTGGGCTATAAGGCGGGTGAGGTAGAACTCCCCACCCACAGTTTTCCAAATAGTTTTTAACTGGCCTTGCAACATGTGGCCGAGCGTTGTCATGATGAAAAGTTATTGATTCGTGTCTGGTCGCATATTCTGGTCGTTTTTCCGCAATGGCCTTTTTCAAACGAATCAATTGTTTTCGGTAGAGGTCCCCACTGATCGTCTGACCCGATTTCAATAGCTCATAATAGAGCACACCCTGTGGTCCCACCAAATACATAGCATAACTTTGGCACCATGTATATTCGGCTTTGCCGTGGGTGTTGATGGTTGGCCGGGCTTCACATACGATCTCTTGCGCTTTGGGTTATCATAATGAATCCATTTTTCATCGCCAGTGCCAATCCGATGCAAAAATGACTTCTTTTGGTAGCGTTGACGCAACATTTCCGACATGCAGAATCGACGTTCGACGTCTCTTGGCTTTAATTCATAAGGCACCAAATTTCCAAGCTTCTGGATGAACCCTAATGATTTTAATCATCTGGAAATGGTTGCTTGATCAACTCCTAATACTTTTGCAAGTTCTTCTAGCGTCTGGCATACATCTGCGTCGAGCAATGTCTCCAATTCTTAGTCTTGAAATTTTTTTGGTTGTCCGGGTCGTTCTCCGTCGTCTAAGTCGAAATTGCCACTTTTAAACCGTTCGTTCGGCTAAAGCATGGTCACCATAAACGTCCAGTAAAATATGATGGCTTTCGGTAGCACTTTTCTTTATGTTAAAGTAATGAAGAAGAACTCCCCGCAAATACACTTTGTCTGGTACAAATTTCGACATTTTCAAATGAATGAAACAAATTGTTGTTCACGCTAAAACAAATGACATCTACTGAAAACGACGCAAAATGACAGTACCTTTGAAATGAATATAGTCACAGATGAACACGACGCGAACTAACACTAGTAGAGCCCTCTCTTAGAGAACCGCAGGAATTAATGCATACACTGTAAATGATCGAAATCGGAGGCCTCATACAACCGATTTGTTGAGATACAAAAAATTTTTGATCAAAAATCCGTCAAAAACCCAGATAAGAGCATGAATTTTTGTATTGTGCTTATTTACACACATATAAGTATTAACAACGCATATCATTGAGATCACAGGGCTATATCATATAGCTCCCATGCAAGCGATGTAATGAAATATTATGTTTTGGGTTGAAAATTCCTCCAAAAAGCATCTTCAGGCGTGAGATGTACTTACAGGAAAATGTTGTCACCAAAATCCATCGAAACCGGAAAATTTCATCATACCATATAGTCCCCATACCACCGATTTATTCAGATATGAACATTAAAATTTAATCCTAAAATAAAATACTACAATATAAATTTGTGGTTAAAGGTATACCAACTTCCGCATGACTGAACATAGCTCTTCCTTATTGTTTGCTTTTGTTATTGTTATTGTTATTTGCCTGTTTTTATTACATAAACAAATGTAAAAATACATGAAATCATCTTGTACAACAAAAGGTGATTTGGAAATTTCCCATTAAGAAATATACATACGTACATATATTTATATTCGTAGATAAAAAATGTGAGAAAATAAAAAAAAAACAATATTTGCGGCACACGAGTTAAATTATATGAATTTATATTTTATTACAAAGAAAATCACCTTAAATTCACATACAAATAAATTTTAATTTTTGATAGAGTGAGCTAACTTTTTCCATAGGAATCGCCTATAAATAGCTGCAGGAAGGCATTTTTTTACCCTTTCTGCTTAAGTTGAACGTTGCTGATGGCACTTTCACTGTTCACCGGTTGGAAAGGTCCATGGTTGCGTAGACCACAAAAAAGAAAATAATTGTTGAAAATTATGATATCATAAGAAATCGTATGTTTTTAGCTGTGTCGCTGATGGTTTCTCATCAGATACTGTCAAAAATTCAGTTTTACTCAGTTCGTAATGCCCCCACACTCACACTCAAATTCATTGCATAGCCTTAGGGGCATACTTTATGCGCACTTCGAGTGCACTTCTCAACTAGCTATTGAAGACATAAACTGCAGATAAACGTGAGACAAAAAAGCAAAGGGAATGATTCTGGGTTCCTTCCCTCTCGACAAAATGAATTATCAAACAAACTAAGAGCCGTGATACTGTTAACAGTCGTCACTGTAAGATTATTGATAGTTGTGTCTATTTCGGTACCAGCATTAGAGTAGAGTGGTCAGTGATACCGCTGACGCTTCTTTCTTCCCCTTCTCAAATGTTCGAACCATTTCGTGTGTCTTATAAAAGCAACTAGATTGCCAATTTTCGCCGAAATTAGCTCAGCTAGAGCGTCAAAGCAGGGTTTCTTGTGGAATTTGTATGGCGGAGTAATCAAGGCTTGACAGTTACAGAGGTTGTGTTCAATAGACTATTAATCTTTTTCAGCTGAGTCAATAATCATTAGAGTGATAGCCAACTCTTTTTCCACATGAAACCCCTGTGACCTGTTTTTACAGCTGTCGTTATGCTAATGGAGAGCCCACTTAGTGGATGATGTATTGATCTTTTCGCGTCCACTTTTGGTCATAGCTGTTTAATCACGCTGGATGTGATCTCATTAACACCAATAACAATGCCAGCCTTTAAATCCAACGTAAAATCTTACTTGCCCATAGGTGTTACTTTGGACTGAGTAGGCAAAGGTAAGTCCTCTCTCGACGAAATAAGAGAAAACTATACAAGCCCCTCGTTATTCCCGACCTGCTATATGGTGCAGATGTGTTAATGATAACAGCATCTGCTGAGTCGGCGTTGGAAGTTTCCATAGAAGCAGCGGAAGAAAAGACTTTCATTACGTTCAAGAGTAGTCTGACCTATCATCACTTGTTTTCTTGACTATAATCACGTAAACGTTGTATGCGGCAATCACGAAGAAGAAGAAGGTGATGAAATGACTCACATCTTTTGAAAATATGGCAGCCCACACTTTGCCCCAGCCTTAGTCAGTATTGTTTGGCATTGCATGAATAGACCACCTCCAACACGCAGTAAAGAAAATATAGCGGACGCCTTTAGGAGTGTACACGAAGACCGCGCAGAGTTGATTCGGCGCCGTTCGCAGCAACTCAGACTGACGTATGGAACGACTTGGCGCATTTTACGTCGAGATCTTAAATCGAAAGCGTACAAAATACAGCTCGTGCGAGAACTAAAGCCGCTCGATCTACCCAAGCGACATCGCTTCGCTCTTTGGGCTCTTGAAAAGTTCCAAGAAGATCCGACGTTTTCTAGCCAAATTTTGTTCAGCGATAAAACCAATATCTGGCTCAATAGGACGAAGAGAAACCTGAAAAGATTCAACAGCTGCCATTTTATTCAGAAAAAACAACAGTTGGGTGTGGTTTGTGGGCCGGTACATATTTCTTCAAACAAGACTCCTGTGAGAACATAACCGTCAATGGCGATCGTTACATCGTCATAGTAACCGACTATTTGTTGTCTGAAATTGAAGTTCGAGATCCCAGCGACACAATCAATGGATTTATTGAGAGAACATTTCAGCGAACAGATAATTTCACGTTTTGGGCAGATTAATTGGCCACCAAGATCGTGTGATATCACAGCGTTAGACTTTCTCCTGTAATGATATGCAAAGTCTGAAATCTATGCAGACAATCCCGCTTCGATTCAGGCCTTGGAGCATAACATCGCGCGTGTCATTCGCCAGTTAGTGAATGGACATAAGAAAGAGATGATCTTCAAAAGGTAAATGCCAAAGAATGTTCTTTCAAATGATAATAAACATTCCCCATTAAATTTGAATTTTCTGTGTTTTTTCTTTAAAAAAGTAGGGAGCTTCGAAATGGATCACCCTTTAGAAACGTCATTCCAGGTGTGTGATCTGAAAGCAAAGCATCAAACTCATTCAACTATACAGTTATTAAAGCAATTCCTCTCCTCTCTCCCCTCTCACCCTGACATACAAACACGGTTACTTTTTGAAAGCGATAATCACCATATTTCAATGTGAATAATCCGTTTTATACTTCCCCATCAGAAAGTGCGATTTACTGATGTAATGCTCGCTTACTCATACTCATTACAATTTTACTTACTCGTATCTAACCATTAAAGCGTTTGCATCATTTACGATCTTATTTACGATCACAGAAAATGGCACTTAAGCACTACAACACTCAGTCAAATAAAAAATATTATGTGTATATTGTACAACAAATCGGATAAATGCAAAGTGTTTTATTGCATTATGCATTTAACGAGTGCTTTATTACTTTGTACACACTCAATTACATAATGTACATATGCAACAATAAAAATATATGACAACAATTTCTACACGTAAATTTAATAGAAATATAGCACATTTACAATTTTAATAAAAGTGAAGTAAAACGAAAGACATGAAGCTAAAATTTTGCTATAATAGAAATAAAGTGCTATGAAGTAAGAAGAAGACCTAATACAAGCTGAGGGATGGCTAACTTTTTCGCGGCCTAAAGTATTTAATGAAAGTGAAATACAATTTTCACATCGTAAATGTACTGAAAACATATTCTTTAGATTTCACTTCAAAATGATTTTCTATGGCCGCTTTCATCTCACTGTCGTCTGAAAATCTTCGTCCCCATAACTTCTTTTTAAATTAAAAAAAGGAAAGAATCATTGAGAGCCAGGTCCGTACAGTAGGGTGGTTGGTGAATTTCTGTACATCCAGTAGCTTTTAAAGCATCCCTTGCAACCCGAGCTGTGTGAACGGCTGCGTTGTCTTGAAGAAGCCGCGCGCTAAATTGTCGCGCCTCTTTGAGACGACTGCCCCACGCACCTGACTCTAAAAGTTAGCGTAATACGGTCCGGTTATTGTAGTTCCCATTGGCAAGTAATCAATCAGCAAGTAAATGGTAGCCATAATCTTCGACACCAACTTTTCCACTTTGAATCTTTTTGGTGGCCTTCTCCCCTATTTTTATCCACTGCATCGACTTCTGTTTGGACTCGGAATCATACTGACGAATCCAAGTTTCTTTAAGTGTGTTACAATGTGGTTGCTATTTTTCATCCAAATCATCTTGGCACAACTCCGAAAAATCTTCACAACTCTCCCAAACGTCGCTGCTTGTCGAGCGGTGTGAGCATTCGCCGTCCCGAAAGCACACAAATCGTTTTCATATTCAAATATTCATGCAAAATCTCTCCATCTCCTTCTTTACTATTCTGTAATCCTTCTGCTATCTGCCACAATTAAATTCTGCAAACAGCCAGTTTTATTTTTTCGAGTTTCTGAACATTTTCTTCGGTTACGGGGCTCCCCGGGCGGGAGTCATCCTCACAGATCTCTCTTCGTTGTTGAAACAACCGAATTTTTTTCACCAGTGTATAAAAAGGGGCAGAGTCCTGAACAACCGATGACATCTTTTTGAAAATTTCTTTCGACGTACTTCCTTTTTTTTACAAAAGAATTTAATCACAGCGCGGTGCTTCAAGTTGCGAGAATTTCCAGTTTCCGTGGATATGGTGTTGTTGCTTGTTCCAGGAAGGAAATGTTAATGAACCTCATAAAACAAATTCGGTTACTTGTACTACTAATGAGTCCCGCAATTAATATTATCAGTAACGAGTCATCTCTAAGTACCTGAAGTTGCGAACTTATCAGCCGCCCCTCGTATATTTTATTGCTGGTTAGGTAGTTAAGAGCGCAGCCAGTGGCAACTATTGCCCAGTTAAAGCAGCTGTAAGTCCGTATCCAGTTAATCCAACTGCGGAAAACTTTAAGGTAGATCATCCTTTCCTCCTATCTTCTGGCAAACATCCCACCCAGCTATCATACGTGTAGGTAATAAAGAGGTCTCTTGAAAGTGCAACCGATTGAATTGAATTCTGTCTTTTTACTAGAAAGTTCATCAACTCAACCCATCAACTTTAAGAATTAAGATTTTAATTCCCTCCAACTCTGTAAAGTATCTCTGTGTAATCCTTGATAATAAAACTTAACTGAAGAGAACGTGTTGAAAGCAGCGAGCAGAAGGCGCTTCGAATTTGGAATACCTGCAGAAGAGCTATGGTGCATTGACTTCTCATAATTGTCGTAAGATCCATACTAACATATAGAGCACTAGTGTGCTGGACGACATAACCCTTGTAACAGGTGCAAAATATATACCTACTTGGTATAGACGGCTCGATGAGAATAACCTCAACAAAGGCTTCGCAATAGGCATATGAAGCAGCGCAAACAGTCAGCCGTCTAAATGTTCTACATAGTTGGATCCAGTCCCCCAAGTGTGAAGGACATGAGGTCATCAAGAAAATTTTATCGGAACTTGAGCTAAACGTAAAATCCGACCAAGAAACGGAAACATTTTTCCGATCAGAGGCGACCTACTCTTTTCCTAGTAGGGAACATGCATAAAGGTGAGACGGATGTAGTAGGCAATGAAAAGGCGGACGAGTTAGCTCGTGTTGGCACCGCTAACGAGACTGACACTATCGACTACCTCAAACACTTCTGTGCCCTCACATGGTGTTTAAAATAGTAGAAGATAGAGGAAAACTTTAGGTCTTTTGGAACTCTTCCAAACGTAGGACGTGCCATTAAACTATTGTGGGGCAGTGGGCATAATAGACAACCGAAGCTGTTAATTGAAAGAGAACTTAAGCATTCTTATGCGTGTTTAATGGAGCATGTACCCCTGAGATATCATCGCCATAAGCTAAGTAAAGTGGTATCGGCTGTAAGTAAAGCACGGGGGAGCACAATAAGCCTGTTCAATGGCTTAGCTGTGGCTGCTTGCGTTCTGGTCCTCAACCTCCTACTCTCAACCAACCAACCAAGTCTGCTTCTACTTTTCGTGGAACTTTTTAATGAGTCCTTAGTTCTTATTTTATCATATTTAGGCTATATCTTCAATATCTTGCATTCGGTTAGAGATTTCCATCCTTTTTGTTGTAAAGAATGGAAAGCATCGAAAGCTTTAATGCCATCAAATGTGATACTTTAATCCACTAAAACCCATCCTCACCCATACGGTAACCCCTTGCACTACCTTGCAGTATTTCTTAAGGAAGCCGTTGTAGCTTATAGCTCATTAGTCTGAGTCGATATCGTTTGTCATCGTTATTTGTTAACCGTCTCGGTTCCAGTACTCGTCACTATGTATCCAGTACGTAAGTTACCTGGTCCACTTTCGCCTTCGCGTATTCCCTTCTGCTGCTCGCTCCAACGTAAATGCTGCTAACTGCAATTCATGCGTCTTCACTTTCTAGCATACATTTAACCAAAGTTTCCGACGTTAAATTGATGAAACGCGCTGTGCCGAGAAACGCGAGCAGGCGAATATTACATGCTGCTCGGCATATTCAATAAATTCTGGACCACTAACTTCGCTGTATAGATCCGCTTCGTGACCAAAGCAATGAAGACGGGTTTTGACCACTGAACACTTGCGTTAAATGGAAGTTAACTCGTCCATACTTCCTGCCAAACCTTGCCACTAAATTCGGTATCAAACGGTGGGTTCACCTTCCTTTTATGCTATTATTGATAGGTTATCTGGATTTGTTCCCTCGCAGCAGAATTCACAAGGGAATATCCCAGAAATAACTAAGGTTACCTCCTCTGATACAGGGCGGAAAGCAGCGCAGATACAGAGTGCGCACCGACGATAAGAGGATTTTACGCCACAAGCTTATTATTCCGAGCGCTTTCACTACTTTCACGAGAAGCTGCCTGCTTTATTGGCATTAATCTAATATAGCTAAAGTCGTGGTTGCCGCTTTATTATTAGCGTGTTCGAGATGGTCACGAAAGCTTAGTCTATGGTCAATGATATCGGCGAGGTAATTAACGCCTGGTCTTGACTCAATAATGCAATATCCAACTCTCATTTGGTTTTTTCTGCTTCTTTCCGGTTGCTCATAAGAACGGCTTCTGTTTTATGATCTGCTAATTTCAGGCATTTTGCTCCCAGCTAATTTTTGATGTTTGATCTTACGACCTCAGTCAGCTGAATTATAGGAGGTAGTATTTTCTCAACCATGACGATTGCTATGTATATCATTAGCGTAGCTTGGGATGGTTATAACCTTGGGATCGATATTCACAGCACTTTATCGTACATGATGTTCCAAAAGATAGATCCCAGTACAGATCCCTGCAGTACCCCGTCTAGAGAGTATCCCCAGCTGGAAGCAACTATTGAAAGCCTAAGGTTTAGTATAAATTTATTTATATTTTTATGATTTTTTTAAAGTTATAATAAACTAGTTCATGATATCCCTGTGTACATATGTATGTATATTTTATAACATTTTTAT
Source organism: Ceratitis rosa (assembly GCA_037013455.1). Taxonomy (NCBI): domain Eukaryota; kingdom Metazoa; phylum Arthropoda; class Insecta; order Diptera; family Tephritidae; genus Ceratitis; species Ceratitis rosa. Next base: position 8,066,177 of record JAWMAG010000001.1, on the reverse strand, counting down.
TTATAATTTTTATTTTTTTATTTTTTTAGCGTGCAATTTATCTCTCTGAGTCCAATAAATCTCTCCGAAAATTTTATATTTGAATTTTCTTTCATAAAAACGTCTGAATTTTGGTATTAACGTGTATATATTTTAAAACTATTTTTGTTTCGTTTATTTGTGTACACTTTTAAATAACCATTTTTATGGCATTCGCTAGTCAATAAAAATGCGCACACACGTGCATACATATAAACTGGTAAACTGGCTGAAAAGTCTATTAAACTCATGCCAGCATAGTCTACACTGTAAAATCTTAATTTAAGCCTTTTTGATACACAAAAGAACCAATAAATAAATATACTATATAATTGTAAATGTAAACATTAGCTTCGACAAGACGTTATATGCATATGTTTATATATAGGTATATATATATGTATATATATTATACAATGGTTTTTAAACCAAAATATAATGCACATAAATATACAGATTTTACTTAGGCAAAGTCGCCAAAATGTTTACCGGAAATGTGAGTCTTTTCCGACGTTATAGATAATAAACAATGTGGTGTTTTGTTGTTATCATTATACTCGTACTTATGTATATAAAAAGAAAATATTTTTCATTCAGTGGGTAACTTTTCATTTATAAGAATTCTTTAACAACGGCCTTCAGCAATAAATATTTATATATTTATTTTTATTTTTTTTTTTTTATTTATACATATATGTATGTGCATATATCTACTTGTAAGCAATGATGTAAAGATGAATGCTACTAACCGCTATGCAAACTTACAAACGATTATATAACAACAAATATACAAACAGTGCCGACTATGCCAAGGCATGAGCATATGAAAAAGCTTATATAATAAAAATGGCATTAGAATAATAAAGAGTGGAATTATGGTAATACCTTCATAATACGTACATACATACTTACATACTTATGTCTAAGAAAAGCACAAGGAAAATTGAAAATAGATTGCATGCTTGCATTACTTGATGTACAACCTACTCACATACAATATATATATTTGATCAAGTAAATATGTAAGTACATGACATAAAGCGTCTGGAGAGAAAGCTTTGAAAAACTCAATGCCACTTAAATTTTTAAACATTTTTTAAAAATACTAAAATTCAAGTAGTCAAATGAGAACCTTCAACTTCCGTTCGAGAATTACTATGGATGGGCGTTATCGCGTCATGATAACCAACTATTCGGACCCTGAAATTGAAGCTCGTGATCTCGGCGATATTTGGTTTCAACAAGACGGCGCTACTTCTACACATCACATCAATCAAAGTGTTTATTGAGAGAACTCTTCGGTGAGCAGATAAATTTATTTTGTTTATTTTAATTTATTTTATTTTATTTTATTTTATTTTATTTTATTTTATTTTATTTTATTTTATTTTATTTTATTTTATTTTATTTTATTTTATTTTATTTTATTTTATTTTATTTTATTTTATTTTATTTTATTTTATTTTATTTTATTTTATTTTATTTTATTTTATTTTATTTTATTTTATTTTATTTTATTTTATTTTATTTTATTTTATTTTATTTTAGATTATTTTATTTTATTTTATTTTATTTTATTTTATTTTATTTTATTTTATTTTATTTTATTTTATTTTATTTTATTTTATTTTATTTTATTTTATTTTATTTTATTTTATTTTATTTTATTTTATTTTATTTTATTTTATTTTATTTTATTTTATTTTATTTTATTTTATTTTATTTTATTTTATTTTATTTTATTTTATTTTATTTTATTTTATTTTATTTTATTTTATTTTATTTTATTTTATTTTATTTTATTTTATTTTATTTTATTTTATTTTATTTTATTTTATTTTATTTTATTTTATTTTATTTTATTTTATTTTATTTTATTTTATTTTATTTTATTTTATTTTATTTTATTTTATTTTATTTTATTTTATTTTATTTTATTTTATTTTATTTTATTTTATTTTATTTTATTTTATTTTATTTTATTTTATTTTATTTTATTTTATTTTATTTTATTTTATGTCTTTCGATTTTATTTTAAATCAAATTACATTAATGAGTACATATATAAAAATCTCAATTTAGTCTTATACGAAAATAACGAGAAAATTAAGCTCAATCAAGAAATTCGCTGTAGACAAATGGTAATCAAGGGATTTTCTCTACTTCAGGGCTTAAAATATAATTTTTCTAAAAATAGCTAAAAAATATATATATATTCATGCTTATTATTAAACTTACCAAAACCACGCCGAAGTAAAAACGCTTGAAGTGAACTTTTGACATTTGAGCAAAGCGAAATGCGGGTAATTGCCACCCAATGAGTCCAACGGTCGGTCGGTCAACACCCGCTTAATGCATTCTTCAAATCATCAGGTTGTAAAAAGCCAAAACAACACAAGCAATAACAATGTAGAAAGTAAAATGCAAAAAATGGGACGAACACACATGCACATAAAGTAACGCACACATAACATATTATATATATGTATATGGTACATACGGGTATGTACATCACAGGAAGAAAAACAAAAGCTAAATAACTCAAAGCATACCTTCACTTTCGCAGAATAATGTGTTAAGCAATACAAACATATACCATATGTACATACGTGTATCCTTGCTGTGCATGCTTACTTGCAGGTGTATGTATGTTTGTTTGTGTACGCGCATAAATGAGTGTGTCTGCATGCAATCAGACCTCTGGCACATTTGACCGAAAATGACTGAGAGCACGTGCTGTGCGGTAAACAGTGTTAACGCGCGCAAATTCACCACGACTCCCACACAATTTGCAGCAACAAGAACAATAGCACAGCAAGCAAACACTTACCCATAAGCCAAAACAGCCATTTTGAACACACACACACACACATGCATTCATGCGGATACACTTATGTAGTCCATATATGTATGTAGGTATGTTACCAACAAAATGCACTGTCACTTGCGTGTAAGAAACGCAGGATACATATGTATGGACGTTTGTGTGTGTGGAAATATGTGTAATATATATATGTATGTATATTTATGTTTGTTGGTCTCGCCGAAAATTGGTAAAGTGTAAATAAATTGTTGGCGTCGAGAATGACGGTTGAAAGTGATTGAGCGTACGTGCAGACGGGCAGACGGGCAGTCGAATGGACGGTTAGCCATAGTTGCCATAGATCGTCGCCTTCGCACAAGAAGAAATGGATTAAGGCGTGCTTAGTTTTGAAAATTGACTCTTTTAAATTGAAAGAGGTCAATATTGGTATAAAGAATTTCTAGAGAATATGTTTTTTTTTTTTTTTTGTTTTTTTTTTTTTTTTTTTTTTTTTTTTTTTTTTGTGATAAATACGAAACGCCTACAAAGACTGAGTACTTAGCCTTTCGAATGGCCAGGGTTCGATTCCTTGTCCGACCAACAGCCATTAATATAGAAAATTAATTTACCTACTTGCAACTACTCCTCGACATACAAAGAAAAGCTACTCATAGAAATCGGAGACGGCTTAGAATCAACAGTAGGTTCGTTCCTCCCTTCGTTGGAGGAACAGTTGAAAAGACCTACTTTATACTAAGCCGCCTCCGAACAGCTGATGGTTTTTTTTACAAGGAGCCTTTATTTCATGTCCGAAATACACTCGGAGGGGTGGACATTCCCTGCCGAGGGGCGATCGCAATTAGAAAATTTAACTTAATTTTTTTAATTGATTTTCTATAACTTTTGAATGTTGATCGAACCAATTATATATTGCCCACAATTAATCATCCCACAACAAGCCTACTAAACAAGAGTTCAGTATTGATCAATAGAAAAGGTGTTGTATTTCTTCGTGACAATGTCAGAGCACACACGTCTATGTTAACCAGGCCAAAATTGATGGAGCTTGATTTAAAGTCTTGATGCAACCACCGCATAGTCCGAAACTGGCACCAGCTGACTATTATTTATTTCGATCTCTGCAAAACTCTCTTCATTTTCAAACATTGGCCGGCCAAACAACCACTGAAAATCATTTGGTCAGGCTCTACGCCAATAAATCAAATATGTTCTATGAAGCTACCGAAAAAAACGTCGATTGTCCGTAACAAAAATTTATTTTTATTAAAAGAAATGTTTTACAAAAATATGAAAAAAACCTTTTCAACTTTTTTACAACAGAATAAAAGGCTGTTATATAAGGCAAATATTATAACTATTGCTCGATTAAACTCATATTTAATTCCCATTCACACGAGACCATAGAAAGTATAAGCAACAAGGGCCATAGGGCGAAAAGTATAGTGAATTGGCACCAGAAAGGTATCGAGCTCATCACTTCAGGAAATGTTAACACCAGTAAGATAATTAGATACTGCAAATTCACCGTTTATTATCGTTTCCGAAAAAATAAGTTTCAAAGATTCTTCAAAAATAGCAAAGTTACGTTCAAAAATTACATAATTTGAATTTTAAAGCATTTTAGGTATGATTCTTTTGCAATTTTGATAAGAAAAGTTTTTGAAATCCTCATTAAATTTTCTATAGATTTATGTATGTGTATCGCAGATTTTAAAAAACGGTACGACGTGTTAAAAAATTTAAAATCGTTTTTCTGTACCCTGGTTCGTAAAATAAATATTGGAGTTTCATGGTTTTTTATACTTTTTTGTAATATTAAACAATGTTTTGTAAAACTAAAATTAAAAATTTCGTTACGAACGAACATGAACTAAGATTAAAATGTACCGATTTAAGGGGTTAGGGGTAGTCAGAATTTTCAAAAAATCAACTTTTTTTTTGCATTTTCGTTAAGTATAATATCTGAAAAATAATCTCTGAAAATTTCAAATTAATCCGATGATTCGTTTTTAAGTTATTCGACAAATAACAAAGAGAGCTCGGGCCTTTCAAAGCGCTCGGGAGCAGGTAGCTAGTATCTAGTGTGAAACTTTAAACGCGTTTTTCTCAAAACTAATTTTTTTTATCCGATTGATTTCAGATGAATCTCCAAGGATTTATGATTGTCACCGCAAGGACCTTTTTTTGGAACTGGGTTAACACAGACAGCTGTAACTTCGGAAATAATTTTTTTTTTTTTTGAAATTTTCGTGACTTCAAGTCAAAACATTGTTTAATAATACCATATCACTACTTTTGTAAAATAAAATTATTTAATAGCAAAAAAAAAATACTGAAAATTCTCATTTTTTCGTGCCTCTGACTACCCCTAACCCCTTAAAACCTCATTAAATTACGTATACGCAGGGTTGGCAAAAAGTGAGGCATTTACAAAAAATTGCTATAATCTTTTTCTTCAATTATATTTATATATCAAATACTACGGCATTTTTACGAATTTTATTTATTTATTCAATACTCAAACCTGAGAACTTAGAATTGGACTCCTTCTGTCAACTTTGCCTGATCGTTGTTGCCAGCGGTTTCATGAAAGTGGCGAAACCTGCGACCAGCGAGAAGTTCCGTGGACAAATGGTAAAAACACCACCAAGCAGTTCGAAGGTGTGGCCTTAACTGTATGACAACTAGCCGACTCACCTCTCTGAAATACGTCTAACGCATAACGTATCCACCCACGTTGTCAGACCAAATATCGAGGACATGCTAACCAACTGGTCCTCAAAGTCGTCTATGAAATCGAAATCGAAAGCATTGAACTAACAGCATGTGCGTGGGGTCTCGTTGTCGAGAGAGGGCTGCTACAGCGTCCATAGAAACTAAAGCCGCACTGAGACAAGCAGTGGTTCAGGCTAACGAGTCTACGCCATGAGCAAAAGGAAGGCCTGTGTGTAGAATTTATATGATATAGAGATAATTAGTAATCAAAAAAAAATGCTATGAATCCTCTTGAGACCCTACTTAAAGCATCAAACTAACAGTAAAAAATTACGGTATATTTGAGAATAACAAATAAAATATAAAAATAAAAAAATATGTTAATGTAAAAAATTAAAAAAAATAAAATCCTTTCATGCACTTCAGGGGACAGCATAATGTCATGCCACACAAAATACACGCATACACGTATATATGTAGGTATACATATGTATTGTATATAAGTATATGTACATAAATTAACAACTACTCTTAAATGCATGACTTGATATATTTGAAGAGCAAATGAATGACTATTTCATATGTTGCTCACTTCAGCTTCAATGCCCCGAGCATCGAGCTCCAAGCACTCGATAAATTCCACTTAACACATTCACTTAATCCTTATGCGCACTATATGCACACGTCTATACTTATGTACTCACACGCTTATATCGAATACGCTGTATATGCTTTTCGGTTTGTGTATAGAGTCCTTTAGATCCTTGCTGTTGATTTCACTAGTTTACTTTTTGTGCGTTTTTTGGTTTTAAATTTTTTTAATGATTTTTTTTTAGGGATTTTTTTTCACTTTTCTACGCTAGTATGCATATACATACACATATTCATTTGTAATATATATGTGTGTATATTTATGTAGAAGTGTGTGTGCGCTCAATTTCTCATGCAAATATGTACACGTATGTATGTATGTATGTCGAATAATAAATGATGTGTAAGGGTATTTATAGCCACTCTGTTGCTCACGTCATCAAGTTCATAACTGTTATTAAAAAATTAACTTCAAGTACTTGGCGAATAAGGGAATAAACCCAATAAACATTTGTGCTTTGGATTTTGAGGTAAAAGAACTGTAAATGAGTGATTAAAATTATACTTTACTGGTTGACCGGAGCAGAGAGGAGAGAATTTTTTGAGGAGAGAAGCAATGAGGTGCCGCGTAGATGAATCTAAGCTCGTGGATTTTTTTTATTAAGCAGATATTAAATCTTCTAGACCATAGTCACTAGGGAAAGGGAAAGGAGGGTTCCATTTCATTGGATCGTGACTTCTATAACAAATGCAATATCTTTTGCAAGAAGACATCTTAAGGATGCTTACACACTGTTACCTAACCACAGCAGAATATCCGCTAACGTCAAGGCTCTACAGTTTAGACAAGGATGATCGCTTAGAGGAGAGTGTATAAATTAATTCATTATTTATATTTTGTTTTGGATTCAAAAGAGTTTCTTTTTATTAAAAGACGTAAAGACCACACCATTCAAAGCATTGTACGTCGGAAAAATGAGTCCGCTCTGCACTCGATCCAATCATTTAGCCGTTTTCCGATTTCTTCGAAATATATGCGTCGGTGACTCCACCAAATCATTTTGCATCCCTCGAAAATGCCAGTAGTTGGAAAGAGCAAGATCTGGAGCATACAGGTAAGGTACGACTTCCCATTTCAGCGCTTCGAGGTAGTTTTTGACCATTACAGCCTCGTGGGTCATATTGCAATATCACCTTGTCAACTGTTTTTACACAAAACCTGGCTCAAATACATTAGCTGTAGTCGATAACATTTCGTATTGATGGTTTCGCTCGATTGTCAGGAATCTTGATCCAGTAAAACCTCTAATTCGTAACCTTCAAGCTCTTTGGTGATAGACCAGGACGCTCTTGTCTTTGACGCTAAAGGCTCCACTTTTGAAGCATCGAAACCACTTTCTACATGACTTATCCCTCGGCGCAACTTCACCATAAACTTCCACAAACATACGATGGGCTTCAGCTGCACTTTACTTCCAAGAAACAGACGTAACGCACACCAATTATTATGGACCGAGGTAAAACCTTTTCAATGAAAGAGTTAACCGCTACAATCAGCCGCAATTGGAGGTACAGCCATCCTTTAACAACGGACCGAATTAATTTGAGCCTCCAGAAGAAAAATAAATGGAATCCGGGGCGATCCTAAAAATGAGACTGATCAGATAATCACGGTTGCAACTGTCGCTTAGCGTGGAAGCATTGCGCTGGTTCTCAAACCTTGCACATAGTTCATCTTTTCGCTCTAGACTGTCTCTAAAGGAACAAAAGTTTTTTGAAATAGTTGTTGTAAGACTTAAAAGGAGCTGCCTCTACGCCGCTATATCCAAAATTCGCTGGACAAAATAATTAAAGCTGCAGGGTTAAATAGAGAAGATGCAGTCTTCTGTAAGAGTGTACAGCTGCTGGCGTACGGCCGGAATAACCGCGCCGTGAGTTCAGCTTTTTCCAGACTGGATAAGAAAGCGAAGGATATGGGTCTGGTAGAAGGCAAGACAAAATATCTCAAACAAACAGTCGAGACTGACGACAATCATAACTTTGAAGTTGTAGACAATTTCGTCTATCTTTGAACCGCCATGAACACCAACAAGAATGTCAGCCTGGAAATCCAACGTGGAATCACTCTTGCCAACAGTTTCTACTTTGAGCTGAGTAGGCAATTGAAAAGTAAAGCGGCAAACAAAGACCACATTCTACGAGTCACTCATCACTCCCGACCTGCTATATGGTGCGGATGCATGGATCATGACTACATCTGATGAGGCGGCATTCGGAGTTTTCGAGAGAAAGATTTTGCGTAAAATTCATGGTCCTTTACGAGTTGGGAACGGCGAATACCGCAGCCGACGGAATGATGAGCTGTATGAGTTATACGGCGATAGTTCAGCGAATCAAGAAACAGCGGCTACACTGGTTAGGTTAGGTCAATCAAATGGAAGAGAACACTACAACTTTGAAAGTTTTCAATGCAGTTGCCGTCGTTGAAAGTAGAGAAAGAGAAAGACCTGCTCTGGTAGACTTGAGAAACCCATTAAAGTAGAACCTGATTGTACCTGGTACTTCCAATTGGTGCCAAACAGCAAAAAGAAGAAGTGAATGGCGCGCTTTTATTAATTCGGCTATAATCTTGTAAGCTGTGTTTATGGCGGTAAAGAAGGAGTAGACGATACCAAATGAGTTCTATTGCAGAAAATGAGAATGTTTTACAAATACGTAAACGTTATCTGCGCCAATTGAGAAAGAGAAGAAGGTGATGTTGGCATTCCCTGTAGAAGGCAGGAGGATTTGTTTTATGGTATATTAGGTAAAGTATTTTATTTTCTATGCAAATGGTTCCAATCTCGACGACGACTTTTGTGCTACACCTTCGCTTACAGTATCGGGCCCATAAACTAAATTAATTTTTTCAGCCGCTTTGGTTGCTTTTTCGCCTTGATCGAAGAAAAATTGTAAAATTTAGCGAATTTTCTCTTTGCTGGTGTCCATCTTTGACGAGCGCTCACAACGTACTAAGTCAATCAATCGAAAAACTGTCAAAGACAAACATTCAGCGTCGTATAGTATGACATGATGAGACACGTAACACTAGTACTATGGACAATAACGCCATCTCTTAGATAAAAACCGAACGAACTTTTTACTTTACCTATTTAATATATTTTGTTATTGATATGGTCAGAGTTCCATGCTATCCACTCAGCTACAGTGTCTTGAAAATTCCACATTCGCCACCCTGTCCCATTTTATCATATTCATTGTTGGCGAGAATTGCATAAAGGCCAGTCTAGTGCTATTTTCAAAGTAGTTTGAGCAATATTCTACAGAAATCCTTAACCACAAAATACCCAAAGTGAAAACACACGTTTGAAAAATGCCATAGAAGTGGTACCATATATACCTATATACATATATGTATGTGGTCGTACAAACATAATTTCAGCAAGGGAAATAATTAACTCTTATGGGAAAAAACACTTTGACTGCCAAATTCCTGCGAGCATACATATCTAGATACAAACATCAATATGTGAAGTTGGGCGAATAATTATGCTCCATATATTTATATGTATGTATGTATGCATAAACCTAGTTATATGTAGATGTATCCATGTATTTATAAGGACTTAGCGTGATCGCTGCTGGTGTTCGTTGAATGTAATTATTCAAAAGGAAATGAATTAACTCTCTCATAACTTTTTATGAACTTCCCCAAAGCAAAGCAAAAGGAGGCGTGACTGCAGTATAACCCTTCAAACCTACCAAAAAAAAAAAAGAAAATTAAGGTAAACAAGCGTTAATAACTTTTTTTGTATATATGAATATATATTATATTATTATATGTATATCAACATAATTATGTCTGTATGTATGTATGTATTTTTTGTACGAAATTTTCATAACAAACGAGTTGGTTAAGGGCACAAAATTTTGTTTTCCTTTTTTGATTACGATTTTTCTTGTTGACACCGTTATTTAGGCTAATTATAGCGGCCGCGCGAGTGGTTAGCATCGCGTACTGCCAATCGAAAGGCGCGGGTTCATATCCCGGTGTCGTACTGGCATCCAAAAATTTATAGAAAATAATTAAAATAAAAATTTAAGTTAAATTTTCTAATTGCGGTCGCCCCTGGGCAGCGAATGTCAACCCCTACGAGTGTATTTCTGACATGAGCCGTTCGGAGGCGGCTTAGAATAAACTGTAGGTCCCTCCATTTGTTCGGAAAACATCAAGATGCAAAACCAAAAGTTAGAGGAGGAGCTCGGCCGAAAATCGCTTCAGCAGTTTCAAAGCGCCAATTATATATATATATATACGTGTATGCGGAAATGAAAAACTCACTTCGAGATTTTTTGCACGATAGTGTCAAATAACATAATACGCGTTTGTCATGCCATTACCACCAAGATTTCCATAATAGCTGGCAATTAGTTCGTAAATTAGAAAATTATTGTGTTTAATTATAATATTTAGTACCTACAGCCGTATGTATTTACTTAGTATAGTACAATATTTATCTACAGTTCAACATAATCTCGGAACTGTGTTTTAACGAGCTGATGAAGGACACTTATTCCAGTTCTACTACCATTTCCGGCTCTAAGTGGGTCAGGTGGAGTTCAGCGAGGGAGTTGGCGCCCCACTTTTTCCCCGCAGCTCTGCATCTTCCTCATATTCTTCTTCTTTTTCTTATTTTTCTTCTGTTTCTTATACCGCTTCAAAGCAGCACTCATCCAGAAGAGACCATCTTTGATCAACAGAGGCCGAATTGTGTTCTATCAGTACAACGCCAGGCCACACACGTCTTTGGTGACGCGCCAGAAGCTCCAAGAGCTCGGATTGGAGGTCATAATGCACCCACCTTATAGTCCAGACCCGGCACCAAGTGATTACCATCTTTTCCTGTCCATGGCGAACGCGCTTAATGGTGAGAAGTTGGCCTCAAGGGAGGCCTTTGAAAATCGGCGCTCCGAGTTTTTTGCCAATAGGCACGCAGCCTTCTACGAGAAGGCATCACGTTGGCCTAATATCATGGGAATCTCATCAACTATTTCGTTGTCCATAATGCTAAAGATACTACAGTCCTGTGGAAGCTTGAAGGGTTGCCTGAAGTCTCAATAAACTCCGTCTGAATACATCTCTCTCTCGTCTGCCCTCCTCTTACTAAGCACAGGTTTTCTTAAGATGCCGACCTAGCGTTCTTGTGTAGACTCGTTAGCGCATTGCCGGACTCTATGAGGCAGTCACAAAAGCATCAAGATGGAAGAGATGTGTGTCTACATTTCCCTACAAGTGAAGCCACTGCCCACTGTTCCTTTACCACCTCTGCCATAACACTGGCCTCTATCTAACGCTATCGAACTCTCATTTAACAAATCAATTGCTCATTTTTGTTGATTCAAAATTAGCTCTTTGTTTTTGACTTAACCACATTATGATCTCAGATGGAACGGCCTATAAATAAATACTTCACACGCACATACACACTCCACACTGTGCCGGAGTACAACAAAGTGTATGTTCAGCATTTCCTTTTACCACAACCCCCCACCCTAGTTTGTCAACAGAACCAGTTGATGTGTTTTGTCTATTTGTTGTTGATGGCCTGTCTAAATTCATTGAACTCAAATATTTGCCTATCTGTGCCAGTCATTCTTCCGAGTGCCATACAAGGGAAGGCTGGCGCACGCCCTCGCTCACGCCCTTGCTCACACCCTCACTCACTACCACTCCCACTTTTACTCCCCCTCTCACACACACACACACAACCTCTCTCGTCGGCTTCCCCGTTCGTACACCTCTGAGAAACAAGCAAAAGCATTTTCATTTTCCAACGCACAATTATCTTTGGCATCATCAACTCATGCTATCGCAGCAATATCGTCAACAAAATTGTTGATGGTAAAACAACAACACAATAAATGAGCAATATGAACAACATACGTGTATATACATACAAATATGCAGCGAAGCTCATTATCTTTGTACAAATTTTGATAATTACAATACCAACGAAAAGAAATGTCATTATCATCATCACAACAACAATTTACAACACTATAATGAGCTTTTGTGCGCACCATCAAATCAACCAACTCCCAGGGGGCACCTATCAGCAAACCGAAAACGTGAGCTCCACAGGCAGGCAAGCAGACGGGCAGGCAGGCAGGCAGACCGTCCGCAGTAACGTAGAATAATAATAAAAAAATAATAAACAAACAAGGACTCTCTTCGCGTGTCATCTGTGCGCGTTCTCATCGTTGTTGGAGTAGTGTGTGCCGCAAACACAGCGCCATGCATTCGCTCCTGCAAGGCTCATCCTCGCCAGCACCGCAGGCACAACCACACTCTTTCCACTATAGTCTTCAACGTCGCTGCTGCCATTATGGCTATTAACTGTTGCTTTTTGAGCACGTTGCAATACACACTCACCCACACTCTCACACACACATGCCACACACACACTCGAAGCTCCACTCATGCTCCGTTTGAACAAACGCCAGAAATAATCAAGCATAGTTGAGTGTGCCTCAGTGGCTTGCTGTTTGAGTACTTGGTTGGTTGAGTGGTTTTCAGCACCGGAGCCAAATACTAACATCACTCGCACCACCCGCATGGCGTTCCATTCTCAAGTGTAGCGCGCCAAAGGTGCAAATGTGCCTCCTCGTTTCGTTCTCTCTGCTCTTCAACCTGCTTGCAATGTTGTTCTTGTTGTTGCTACTATCACGTATCAGCACTGCTGCGTTTCTATGTGAGTTCCGTAAGTTATTGTACTACCTATTATTACAATTCCATTAGAAGCTTCAATACCTTGCACGCTCTCTTCTTTTGAGCACTCACTTCAACAACAGAGAAATCTTGTTCCTGCCTTTTCCTTTTGCGCTTCAGTTCAGATCAGCGCACTCATTGCTAGTGCGAAGAGGTGATAAGATTGTCGTACAGTGGTTTGAATGCGAGAAACTCTAGCCTACCAGGCGCAGTAGACCTTACCCCACTTAGGTCAACACCTCGCACCTGGGTTGATCGAAATCCTTCGCATTAAGGCTGGTGTCGAAACCAGTCCTGGTCTGACGGAATATTTCTGTTGTACTTGCCACAAAAGACTACACCATTCCTACATTTCGGTTGGATGCAAACAGTGCAATGGTTGGAGTCATCTTAAGGTCTACTCAGGCTTTAAGACACATAGAGAGTTCTCAACACATTAGGTGGCGTCATGCTGCCAGTACTCAACCGCCTCTACGGCAGTGCATTCAACACCTTTACTTTCTTTGGGTAATCACCCACAGGAGCTCTCCCGGGCCGGGCATGAGTATCGAGATCACCATGGCTGAACTTGAAAGTTGAAAAAATTGTACCCGACTATGCTTTACTGAAGTAGAAAAATTCGCAGAAATGTTTGGAGTATCCTACATTGACTAAAGTCAACGTAAGATGGATGCCGCGAATGCGCACGTCTCATAGAATGATCACGTACATTTTTGGAACTCTGTAATGAAGAGAAGCATAATCGGTTTAAAAGTGGCAATTTCGACTTAGACGACGGAGAACGACCCGGACAGGCAAAAAATTTCAAGACGAAGAATTGGAATTGGAGACATTGCTCGACGCAGATGCATGCCAGACGCAAGAAGAATTTGCAAAAGTATAAGGAGTTGATCAAGCAACCGTTTCCAGACGATTAAAATCATTAGGATTCATCCAGAAGCTTGGAAATTGGGTGCCTTATGAATTAAAGCCAAGAGACGTCGAACGTCGATTCTGCATGCCGGAAATGTTGTTTCAACGCCACCAAAAGAAATCATTTTTGCATCGGATTGTCATTGGCGATGAAAAATGGATTCATTATGATAACCCAAAGCGCAAGAGATCGTATATGAAGCCCGGCCATCCTTCGACATCCACGGCAAAGCCGAATATCTATGGTGCCAAAGTTATGCTATGTATTTGGTGGGACCACAAGGGTGTGCTCTATTATGAGCTATTGAAATCGGGTCAGATGTATGATCAATGGGGACCTCTACCGAAAACAATTGATTCGTTTGAAATAGGCCAACGCGGAAAAACGACCAGAATATGCGACCAGATACGAATGAATAATTTTTCATTATGACAACGCTCGGCCACATGTTGCAAGGCCAGTTAAAAAATATTTAGAAAACTGTGGGTGGGAAGTTCTACATCACCCGCCTTATAGCCCAGACATAACACCTTCCGATTACCACTTGTTCAGATCAATGCAGAATGCCCTCACCGGAGTACGCTTCACATCAGAACAGGGTAAGAGAAATTGGCTCGATTCTTTCTTGACCTCCAAGCCGGAGAAGTTCTTTTGGGATGGTATCCACAAACTGCCAGAAAGATGGGCAAAAATCGTAGCTTCCGATGGGCAATGCTTTGAACATTAAATGTATGGTATAACAATTTTTTCACAATAGTCTTAGTTTTCGAAAAAAAAACCGCACGAATTAATTAGGTTCGCCTTAATTTCCGAGAGGTCATATTGTGATTCCGCAGTAAAGCAATCAGTTCGTAGGTAAACTCCTTGAACAGCAGCTTTTACTTACCAATACCTTCATTGTTGGGAAGAATCAGCCTCAACTCGCCCTGCCAAGTAGATTCATTTGCCTTAAAACTGTGCCTGTGATAAAGAGCCCATACACTATTCAGCTCGGTTTCAAAATTAAAATAAAAATAATATTATTTCGAGTGAAATTATTGTGTATGGTACATACAAATACTTCTTAAAAATAACATATTTATTTATTAAGAATTCAACTGAAATGGTAACACTGTACGGTGGGCCCATTACGTGAAACAACCGGTGCTGGCATTGTTATATGCATGAATGACTAACCGGCTGGCTGCTATATACGCTGCACTTTACTTTTGCCGCCTTTCCTATCTCTTGACTTTGTGTCCACTTACCTCCTGCTTGGTTGTGTGTTCATAATGTTCTTGCTATTTTCTCTTAGTTTGGGTAAGCACATTTGAATTGTCTCAGCACATCTCCCATCTCAACATTTTGCTTATTGTATTTATAGAAAACCAAAACCAGAACGCACTTGTTGTTCTAGTGAGAGCTGTATATATATATAATACACTCTACTATAAATACAGTGGGGGAAATTGGTATAGGACAGTTGGAACTGAAATGGCACAAATGTTGATAAATTTAGCCACACTAAAAATAATTTATTCTAAATCGTCTCCGAACGGTCGATGGATTTGTCTGAAGAGCTTTTATTTCATGTCAGAAATAAACACGGAAGGCTTGATATTATCTTCCGAGCGGCGGCCGCTATTAGAAAAATTAATTTTCTATGCAACTGTGGTTGTTAGTCGGAGAATATATAATATGTAAACAACACGGGTATATAAAAAATTTGATATTGGGCTTAGTAAAAAGTAATTCATTTTCCGATTTTATCCGATTTAAAAAGTTATCCATTATTTTTTGCATTAAACTGATGTTTTTTTATCAATTTAATTTATTTCAAGTTGCACTTTTTTTTTCACAGGCTTCTCTTGAGGCCAATTCAGCCAAATCATTTACCATAGACAGGAACAGATGGTAATTATTTGGTGCGTGGCCCGGACTATAAGGTGGATGCGTAAGAACTTCACAGCCAAGCTCTCGGAGCTTCTAGCGAGTCGTTATCAGGGTGTGTGTGTCTGGTGTTGTCCTGATGGAACACAATTCCGCTCCAGTTGACCAAAAATGGGCACTTCTGGGCGATTGATTCCTCCAGACGGTACAATTGCTGACAGTAAAGGTTTGAATTAGGAGCTTGGACGTAAGAAAACAGCTCATAGTGCATTGATTCCTTTCGAATCCCTCCAAACACACAACAAAACCTTCGTGGCAGTCCATTTTGGCTTGAAGATCGTTTTTGTTGACTCAATGCCCTTTGATCCAAACCGTTTTGGTTTAACGTTGCGTGATCAAACATCATCTATTGCAAAAAAAAAAAGCATTACATTTTACCCGACCTATTATATATAATATATTTAGCGCTTAATAACCACTGAAGGAATCATTGACCAAGCTTCTCCTCCATTTCCCGCCCTTTTGATGACGAAGCAAACGTTATCCATCTCAGTGAATCGTCACCGAAGTAGTGAAGAATAAACAAGATATTTAATGTTAGCGAAATTAATGTCAAAATTGTCGTACAACAATCTGAAAGAATCTAAAAGGGCATTTGCTTGTTCTCATGAACACAAAAAAGGGCCTAACTTTTTTCCGATATATGGAACCACAATGTATGTTTTTCCAAATCACCTCCGAACAGATGTTAGATTTTTATGAAAAGCTTTGAACTGCCTGTCAGAAATTTACTTGGTGGGAATCATAGCCGAGCGACCAAAACTGCCTAGAAAAGCTAAAATCGCAGGTCGTATCCTACCCACCATTTTCTCCACATGTTGCTGCTCTTTCTGATTTTATCGCTGTAAGACATGCCTGTCGTAAGAGGCAACAAAAAATCCAAAAGTTCGAGCGATAGTCGAGTCTTTATACCGGAACAACTCGGATTTTTAACCGGTCAAGAACTGTCACTACCACAACATTCACCAAAAACTACTTTATGGAATAATTTTATATTATTTGGGGGCTCACCGGTACGAATCTTTTGAAGAAATCTAAGAATAGCTTAATGATTGGATCGATGCCAGAGAGAACTCGTCCTTTAGAGTAAGTATTATGAAAAATTACCAGATGCCTTAATGATGTATTTTTTAACTTTTTTTAATACAGAATACTTTTTTGAATACCTATACAAATAAAAGGAATGTATTAATTAGTGCTCCAATAATTATTAAAAAATTGTTTTCATCACTTAGTTGATTGCTTCTTACAACATTTATGAGTAGCACTTTATTAAAAACAAAAATTCCAACAAGTTCAAATTTTGTTTAATGACCAACTGTGTCCATGCACCTGTCACACACTGTAGGTATGCGCCGTATGTTGTGCTCCAAATAGTATACTGAGACGCTTGTTTGTTGTTGCTACTACTCCTGTGTGTCGACCTGTTTTCAGTTGGTGTTGCTCTTGCTACTGTTGCTATTTATTGTAATATATTATATGTAAATACATACATACATATATGGTTGTTCTTGTACTTGTGGCTGTTGTCACATTTCTACCACTAGCCAATTCACGTACGCTTTTCTTAATGACGCTCAGCTTTGGCGCGCTCGTCATACGCATATACGAGCATTACCTTTGTCCGAGCGTCTCACTTCGTTTCGCATGCCCTGGAAAGCTCTCCAAAAACAACAACGCCGCATAGTGTTGCATTGGTACTAGATATGTGTTTGCTGTTCTGTTCTATTCTCGCTACTCGACTCTACTAAAAAACGTTGCGCTCGGCTTCAGTTTCAGCTTCGGCTACGGAAATACGCTCAAATATTTACATACATATGTATGTATAGGTTTTCTTTCGCCGCTAGTAGCACTTGCTATTTGCTGCTTACTACGAGGGTCAGCCTTTTTATTTTATATTCTGGCAACCTGATAACTTTAACAGCAACAGTGCATCGATGAACTTGAGGCAGTAGTCTCCTTTCAGCAAATTTTTTGAAAAGGAAGGAAATTATTGCGGTAAACGAAATTTTCAGACAATAATGTAGTGTATATTTAAGCTTCAAACAGAATTTTTAATACCAAAAAATATTGGAATTTTCCAATGTTGTCATGAGATTTCTGAACCGGCTGCAGTCTGAACTTGTGAAATGGTGAAGGTGATGGAAGCCGTGCGATGCATTTGAAACAGTTGAGCCAAATATTTGTTTTTTTAATTTTAATGATTGTCTATTCTACATGAACATTAAAATATAGCAATAAAGCTTTTCGAAGTTTAAAAAAAAAAATCACTACAAGTTGCAAAAAAAATTGTTTAAATAATACTTTTTCCAACTATTTTAGTTCGAATACTAGATAATTTTTTACTGAAACTAGAATAATTTGAATTTTTCCGATGGGACATATGGTATATTCTTTTTGCTATCATCGGCATCGTTTTCTTAGACTTGTAAAAATGAAAACTCGAGAAAACGCGCTTCAAAGTCTGCCCGCACAATCGAACCTGCTTGACGCTCGGCCACTAAAACTGCGGTACCTTAGAAAATATGTCGAATTGGCCACTAAAATTTTGAATACATACCCTTGGGTAGTTTTAGAATATAATTAAGAAAAAAATGCATTTTTTGAAGCCTCTAAAGCAGACTACTGCCTTAAATAATTTTTTTGGCGATAAAGCTCCATCAGCAACCAGTGTTTATCGATATTATGGTGAATTTAAGCGAGGTCGTAGATCAATCCAAAACGAATTTCGTGAAGATCGTCCAAAATCAGTTGTTTTTCCGGAAGCTATTGATGCCTTGTGCGAAATGATATTGCAAGATCGTCCTGTGCCCTTTGGTGAAATTTAGACCACTTTAGGTATTAATAAGGCGAGAAAGACAATAGCGGTACTTCGAAACACTTACATATATACATATACGACAACATGACAAGTGATAAATCGTGGTTTTATGCGTAGGAGGCCGAAAGTAGAGAGTAGTCGACTTTATGGGCATTATAAGATGAGCCAAATCTAACAAAATTTGCCGTTCCAAGCAAATGATGACCTGTTTTTTGGGGAAAGATGGGGCATGCCGTAATTGTACTACCAGAAAAACGCAAAACAGTAAATTCTGAGTAGTGCTCAGCCATTTACTTGCCAGTTGTCTTTCAAGAAATCAGGAAACCCAACCACTTAGGGCGTATCCACGGCAATGCGATCTCTCACACATGACCTAAAACCACTGGATTTTTGAGCACACAAAACATCGATTTGATGCGTCGTCCTCCATATAATATCTTGACTTAGCACCGATTTGCTACTTTTTATTCAAGTAGGTGAAAACTAAATTGAGAGCTCAACGTTTTTCTACACCTGAAGAGGCGATTGATGCCCTTAGAACGCGTATTTTGGAAATACCTCAATCAGAGTGGCAAAAATGCTTCGACAATTGGTTAAAACGCATGCAAAAGTGTATAGTTGAGAGCTCAAGATTTTGTTCGAACATTTTCGAGCAGCTCGAACATTTGAGTAACAAGTATTCGAAAACTTTTTTCTTGCTCACTGCTCGAAAATTTTCGGGTACAATCTGGGGGAATTCGAATTTTGAACGAAAAATTTTGAATATTTTCTAGAGCTCTAGATACCCGGGTATCGAGCACTGTGACAAGATCGATACTCGTTCGTTGCTCAACTATAACTCAAATGATAGTTTGAAATTTTCTAAATTTCAATTTTGTTTGTCAAAATTTCTTTAGTATTTCAATGATTTTTACACTTTGCATAAATAAAATTATAATAATGGAAAGGAGTTCTAGGAAGAAAGTCAAAATTTTGATTTAAAATGCCCGAATAATTTGAATAAAGTATAAAACTCCTAAAATACCAAAGAAATTTGAACGAACTACATGGCAAATTGAAAGATTTTGAACAAACATTTGAGCAGTTGAACAACGAAAGAATATCGAGCGAGTAACGATTTGCCTGCCTTGCTTGAAACCCGGATATCTAGAGCTCTAGTATACGAATAGAACTTAAGGGGTTAGGGGTAGTCAGAGGCACGAAAAAATGAGAACTTTTGGTATTTTTTTTTTTGCTATTAAATAATTTTATTTTACAAAAGTAGTGATATGGTATTATTAAACAATGTTTTGACTTGAAGTCACCTTGCGGTGACAATCATAAGTCCTTGGAGATTCATCTGAAATCAATCGGATAAAAAAAATTAGTTTTATAAATAAATAATCCTGGGCCTGATCGAAGGATTTTTTTTTTCAAAAATTAACAAAATGGCGGCCTCAGGAAATTTTTGTCTAGATTTTTGGGAAAAAATCAACAGTTAATTGGTCTTAAAAAATCGAAATTTAAAAAAAAAAATCCTTCCAATTTTTCCCGAGTTTATTATGTATTCTAAAAGCTGTATAAATTTCATTAAAATCAACTGAGCGGTTTTCGAGTTACAGTTGTCACCAGTTTAAAAAACATAGTATTGAGAAAAACGCGTTTAAAGTTTCACACTAGATACTAGCTACCTGCTCCCGAGCGCTTTGAAAGGCCCGAGCTCTCTTTGTTATTTGTCGAATAACTTAAAAACGAATTATCGGATTAACTTGAAATTTTCAGAGATTATTTTTAAGATATTATACTTAACGAAAATGCAAAAAAAAAATTGATTTTTTGAAAATTCTGACTGCCCCTAACCCCTTAATGGAGAATACTTTGCAAACACAAAAATAAACCAATTTTCGATGTTTGATATTTGTTTTCGTACGCTAATGCCGAATCAGGAAGAGCAACCCTCGTATCTGCTCAGTGGGT
This sequence comes from Ceratitis rosa, assembly GCA_037013455.1. NCBI lineage: Eukaryota > Metazoa > Arthropoda > Insecta > Diptera > Tephritidae > Ceratitis > Ceratitis rosa. The sequence goes on along the minus strand of JAWMAG010000001.1, from coordinate 8,045,641 downwards.
GGGTGAATGAGTGACTGTCGGCTTTTGTACTCGCACATATACATACCTGTTTACCATACTCGTATGTATGTACCTATGTACGGACGAGTAAATATTAAAAGAATTTTGTGGCTTGCTGTTTGTAGCTGCGTTGTGGGTGGTGTTGTTCGTGTTGTTATTGTTTCATTTTCATTTTCAATTTCATTATCGTTTTAATTTTCGTTTTCGTTTGCGAAAATCTCACTCAACAGTAGTAAAACAACAACCGGTGTCGACTGATGATTTGCAAAAGCTTTAGCGGATAGAAAAATGAACGCTTCGCGCTTCTTTTCAAATAAAAATTAATTTTTCTTCTATTGTTTACTATATATAAATTATAATTAAATATTGAAAAAAACAAAAAGCAAAATAAATATATGTATTATAAAAATAAGAAAAATTAAGTAGATACATAAATAAACAAAAAAATCGTTTAAAATATCAAACAAATAAATAAATAAAAAATCGGGAGAAGAGAAAAAGAAAAAATTGCAACTCGTATAATTGGTAATAAGTAGCATAAAAAAACGGAATTGAAAACGGCAATAAATATTCAAGTACGTCGTTTTTGCGTGCATAAACAATTTTTAATTATTATCTCAAAAAGGTGCGAATTGAAATATGTACTTACCTACGTTATGTATGTGTTATTAAATGTTAATGATTTAAATTGATTTTTTATTTCATTTCGCTTTTGGGAAATTCATGTGAGCGTGTGTGTTTGTGTGTGTGTGTGTGTGTGTGTGTGATTGCGTATAAAAATATAATTAAATCATTAAATGGCAGTGGCGTTGACTGAAAGTGGTGGCTACAAATAAGCACAACAATAAAACAAGAAAATAGCAATAACAACAGCAGCAGCAAAAAAAAAAACAATACGAAAAATAAAAACAAAAACATCGATGAAACAACGCCAGGCAATTCCCTTTCAATTAGAGTCCACTTACCTATAATAAGTATCTAAAAATCTACATATTTACATATATTTATACATATGTAGTTATGTATAATAGAAATATTGCAATTTCTCCCAATTAAAATAAATGGTTTTGAAAATGTTTATTTCGTGATTGAGTGGCTACTTGATGGATGCATTTACATATGTACCTATATATAGGCACATATCTACATACGGACATACATATTTTTTTTTTTTTTTTGTTCTTGTTATAATTATGCATGCGTGCATTTATGGCATTTAGTGTCATTCTACAATAGTTGTGCCATTTAGTAGACGTGTTGATGTTCAATTGTTGGCTAAAATGTTGAAAACAAAAAAAGCAAAAAACAACAGAAAAAAATAAATATTAAAATGATAAATATTTACTTGCATATGACATGGTGGCAAAATGTAAATGTGGCTGCATATGTTTATTCACAAATTATAATAATGTGTTGAAAATGCGACAACAACAACAACAATAACAGTGCAAAAATATAGCCATAAATAATGAACGCGTTTGGTAGCAGCAGCGTTCTTCGCTTCATCGTACTCAGCGTAGAGCTTGGCTAATCGCATTTCCCTTCCATGGGGATTTCAATAATTTCATTGATATATACTATATATGTATGTATGTATATAAAATTTGATTTATACAATTTTTGTAGCGAGCATTCTTCACGATATGTGCATATACATATACATATATGTATATTTGTTTATGCACTTTGTGCTATTTTACGCTGTTTATATATGTATTTTTGTATTTTTTTCTTCCCATTTTGCAATTTAGCACTTTTTAATTAGTGGCACTGATTGGGGATTTTTGTTTAATTTTTACACCACTTATATAATAATTTTTTATTTTAAATTACTTATTTTTTATATTATTTTTTTAATTTATATTATTTTTTTTTTTTATTTTTTATTTTATATTATTTTTGTATTATTTTTTGTTTTATATTATTTTTTATTTCATATTATTTTTCTATTTTTCTGTTTATATTTTTTTTAAATTTTTTTTTTACATTAAATTACTTATTTTTATATAATTTTTTTAATTTATATTATTTCTTTTATTTTATATTATTTTTTTAATTTATATTATTTCTTTTATTTTATATTATTTTTTTTTATTTTTTATTTTATATTATTTTTTTATTATTTTTTATTTCATATTATTTTTTTATTTTTCTGTTTATATTTTTTTTAATTTTTTTTTTACTTTAAATTAGTTATTTTTTATATTATTTTTTTTAATTTATATTATTTCTTCTATTTTATATTATTTTTTTATTTTTTATTATTTTTTATTTTATATTATTTTTTATTTCATATCATTTTTCTATTTTTCTGTTTAATTTTTTTTTTTAATTTTTGTGCAACTTTTAATTTTTTTTTATTTTTAATTAGTTTTGTATATGTACTTATTTCGCTTTATATTGCAATTTTTTTTTTTTTCATTCCATTTTGTATGCTTTTTATACTCAGCTGTAAATGTAATTCTGTATATACCCGGAGTATATTAAGTTTATTCAGATAACCGTTGTATGTAACTGTATAAAATGATGGAGTTAAATATTATTGGCCACCAGTATATGGTATATCAAACTTCACGGCATAATGAGACGAATCGGTTTAGCCATATATCTCAGTCCGTCTGCCTATCTATCCGCCTGTGTACACGACAACTGCAGTTGAGATGTTTTGCTAGTCAATAGAACTCAAAGAAACTTGTTAGGTATGTCACTTTTAATAAACAATTTAATCTAAGCAAAAATGGCTGAAATACAGCTACCTCTTATATAACCGACCTTACAATTTTTACAGATCTATGAATTTTGATAGAAATTTATCAAGAAAACTTAGTCTAACTCAATAAAAGTTGGAATAAGTTCCAAATATCTTAAGAAACCTATCACCGGTCCACAAACCAAGCCTAGCTCCATCGCCTTGGCATTTGTTATATGTAAATATCAGCCGAGTATTTCTGGAATTATCCTTCAATGCAATATTTTATTTTTTTATTTTATTTATTTTATTTAATTTTTTATATAAAATTTTTTCACCTCCCTAATTTTATCTATTTTTGAATTAATTTTTGTTTTTTAATTTAATTTTTCAATTTTTTACATGCTTTTGCCATTAGCATTGATACTAGTGCAGCTTCTTTTTATTACAATTTTCAATTTTTTAAAATTTAAATTAATGTTTTGGCATTTTTTTCATTCATTTTCTTTTCGAATGTTTAATTTTTTTGCCACATTAATAAACATTTTGTAATTTTATTTCAACTTTTTTCACGTTTTTAATTCTTTATTTATTTTAAAAATTTTATATATCAGCAATTTTTTTTTAATTACCAATATTTTTTATATATACTGCTAATTATTTATATATGTACATACATTTTATGTTACCAATTTATTCTGAAATTTTAATTTTTTACTACTTTTAACTGAAAACTGTTCCTATTACGAGGGATACCTTTTATATTTCGGGTTTACAGAACAAAAACAATCGCTTTATTATTTTTCAAATTATTCTCCACTGCAAACTATGACCTTTTGCATGCGTTTGAACCATTTGTCTAAGCACTTTTGCCAATCTCAGCGAGGTATCTCCAAGAGATGCGATCTGAACGCATAAACCGCCTCGTCAGGTGTGGCAAATCGGTAACCTCTCAGTTTAGTTTATACATGCGGCAATTAAAAGAAGTCATTCGGTGCTAAGTCAGGACTATACCTACTGTGGATGTCTCATCAAATCGATGTTTTGAGTGCTCAAAAATGCAGTTGTTTCAGTTGATGTCAAGAGAGCTTCCATTGTTGTGGTAAAGGGGGATAAGTCTTTAGCGGTTGAGTTTCCACTGGAAAAAAATGGTTATGTTCCACTCAGAATATACAATACTATTCTGCATTGGTCAGTGGCACAAAAAACAGGCAACCATTGGAACTTAATGGAAGTGCGAATTTTGTTGGTTTCGGCTCACACATACAGTCGACTGCTGTCTATTTTCAGGCTCATACGCATAAATCCACAATTCATCACCTGTCACAAATTTCAATTATTTTTTTTTTTTAATTATTTTTATTTGCCATTATTACAAGTTAATTATTTTAATTTATTTTTTAAACGCTTATTTATATTTTTCTCATTTTTTATTCAATTTTAATTTTTTTAAACTATTTTTTTATATTTCTTAAATTATTATTATTTTCTTCGGCGCCTCTCTGTATTTTTATCTTTTATTTGCCAATTAATTCAAGTTAATTATTTTATTTTATTTTTTAAACGCTTATTTATATTTTAATTTAATATCATATTTTTATTTTTTAATTTTTTATTCAATTTTAATTTTTTCTTTAATTATTATATATTTTAATTATTTTTTTTTATTTTCGGTGCCTCTGCATTTTGCATCTTTTCTTTGCAATTTTTACAAGTTAATTATTCTATTTTATTTTTTAAACGCTTATTTATATTTAATTTTTTTTTTGTATATTTTTTTTAATTTTAATTTTTTTTAAACTATTTTTTATATATACATATTTTAATTTTTTTTTTTATTTTCGGCGCCTCTGCATTTTTTGTTGTTTTTGTTTTTCGCATTTTTTTATGATTTTAAGCTTTGTTCAATTTATCAGTTTTAGACTTTAAGCATTTAAAAATATAATACCCTTCTTCAAATTTTTGCTTATGTAGTTCTAAATTTCAAACTTACTAATTTTTACTTTTTCTGTAATTTTTAAACTTTTAATTTAATTATTTTAAAATTTTTCCTTAAGTTTTTAAATGATTTTTTTTTATACTTTTATTCATCTTTAATTGCTTTAATTAACTTATATTTACTTTCGCATATATTTTTAATTGAAAAATTCTTTTTTTCCTTCCTATATATTTTTCTTTGTTGTATGACAAACAAACCAGGCTCACTAAAAAACTTATAATAAAAAATTAATAGTATGGCCGCAAAAACAATTATGAAAAATTATAAATTTTTTGGATATCTGAATTTTCAATATATATTCGCCTTTTATAATTTTTTTTTTTCTTTTTAATTTGCATTTTTTTTTTTAAATTTTTCTTTTTTGCTTACACTAGCTCTTTGCGCTTATTTTATTTATTTTTTTTTTTGCAATTATTTTCACTTTCTACCATGATTTTCTTTGTAAATTTTTGCAGCACACAAAGTATATAACACAATGCATGCACATACGTGTATGTACATATACATACAAACATATTTTGTGGTTAATAAATCAATTTTAAAGTGTTTTGCAAAAGGCATAAATGCAGAAATATTGCTTTGTACACAATGCATACAAGCACAGACATACATACATACGAGCACAAAACTGTCGCAAACACACTCAACTACATATGGTACAACACAATCTTCTAAACTAAATAAATAAATAAATAAAGACCAAAAGTCTTAACAAACCAATTGTGAGAAAATCGAGAAAAAAAAGACGACACGGCTAAAATTGTGGTGAAAGAAAATTCGCACTAATTGTGTGTATTTTTGGTTTAGTTACATACATACATATGTACATACATATGTACATACGTGTATATGCATACAAGCATAAGTAAATATTGGAAAATACATTTAAGTATGTAAACTTGCACTTGCACTCTGGCGTCTATTGAATTGTATGCCTGCCTGACGCAGTCATTGTTTAAAAGACGTCGTTCGACTCGAGCGGCAAGTGAAATGGAATTTTTGAAAATTAAAACTTTATTTAAACAAAACAATACAAAGTACCTACTACCACCACTCGTACTAAGCACAAAATGTTTAATTAAAATAAAATAAAATAAAATAAAATAAAATAAAATAAAATAAAATAAAAATCCATTTTATTGAAGAAAAAAAAGAGGAAGAAGAAGAAGAAAATATTATAACAAAAATTGGAAATTGAATTAAAAAATTACAAAAAAAAAAACAAAAAAGCAAGAAATTAACTGCCCTGCAGCTGTGTAAATATTGCCAACAACAACAACAACAATATACTTGTACATTTATCATAAGACTTACAGCTAATTGTTCATAAAACAATAGTGTGATTCTGAATTGAGTGCTCTCGAAAGATAAAATGCATATGTATGTACAACTATTATATATGTTTGTTTCGAAGTATGTATATATTTATTTATTCATTTTGAAATATTGCCTCTTAAAGTAAACAATTTCCAGCAACTAACAGTGTATAACTTTTTTTTAGTGAATTTCCGTTTGAGTTGCCTGAAATGGAAATTCCAAAATTTTTTTAAACACATTTATTAAGGCCTAATAATGCCTCTTAAGTATATATACATATGTATGTATATGTGTATTTAAGTGCTTTGCGCAATTTATGTAAACTAATTAATCACTTAAACTTGTTAAATAAATAGAGAAAAGATTTTTTTTAAATAAAAGTGATTTTCAGACAAAAGTGAATAAAAATGTGTAAAAACCCATTTCGAAATTAATATCGGAAAGTGTCCGTAATTAAATATACTTAGTTACTAGCGGTACGCTGGTATGCTGAGTTACAACAAAACAAATATTGAAAAATCCTAGAAATCTTTTATACCAACACTTAAATCATTTGCTTTATTTCAAAAGTTTTGATTATTTTTTAGAGGAATATTTGAAGAAAAATTATTTTTTATCAACTGGCAGCCGCGATAGCTCAGGGTTTGACCAAAAACGAGAATTACAGAAAAAAAATTTTTTTTTCGAATTGCGGTCATCACTCGGCAAGGAATGTAAACCCATCCGAGTTTGTTTTTGACTTGAAATGAAAAGTCGTCTCTTAAAAAATATACCATCAGCCGTTCGGAGGCGACTTAATATAAACTGTAGGTCCCTTCACTTGTTGGAAAAACCTGAAGACGCAAAACCACAAATTGGAAGATCGCTACAAAGCGCCAATTACCATATATTATATTAGGTGAAGTAAAAAGTTCGTTCGGTTTTTTTTATTGATTTTTCAAAATATGATAACTTTGTTTACATTTGTCCGGTTTTGGTCGTAAACTTATTGCCAACGAGATTCCAACTTCATTATACCCCTCTCGTAGAAGGCTCCATCCCTATTGACAAAAAAACTCGGAGAGGCAATTTTCACAAGCCTCTTTTGAGGCTAACTTCTTACCATTAAGCGCGTTCGCCATGGACAGGAAAAGATGGTAATCACTTGGTGTCAGGTCTGGACTATAAGGTGTGTGCATTAGGATCTCCCATCTAAGCTCCTGGAGTATCTAACACGTCACCAAAAACGTGTGTGGCCTGGCGTTGTCCTGATAGAACACAATTCGGCCTCTGTTGATCAAAGATGGCGTCTTCTGGATGAGTGCTGCTTTCAAACGGTCCAGTTGTTGGCAGTAGAGGGCCGAATTGAGCGTTTGGCCATACGGGGAGCAGCTCGTAGTAGATGATTACTTGCCAATCCCACCAAACACACAGCAAAACCTTCCTGGCCGTCAATCCTGGCTTGGCCACCGTTTCCGCCGATTGACCGATGTCGCTTGACGTTGTCGTAAGTGATCCACTTTTCATCGCCAGTCAGCAAACGCTTCAGAAATGGGTCGATTTTGTAGCGATTCAGCAGCGATTCGCTGAGGGAAATTCGGTCCATCATGTTTTTTTGCGTTGGTTCGTGTGGCACACAAACATCGAGCTTCTTTTTGCATCCAAGGTTATGCAAATGGTTCCAAACGGTTTTCTGGCTTATCTTTAGCTCCTCAGCAATTGAAGAAGTGCTCACGTGACGGTCTGTTTCCACTATTTCCATGATTTTATCGCAATTTTCGACGACAGGCCTTCCGACGCGTGGTGCATCTTTGACATCGAAATTACCGGAACAGAACCTAGCAAACCACTTTTGTGCTACACGATCGTTTACAGTAACGGGCCCATAAACTAAGTTAGTTCTTTTCAACCGCTTTGGCTGCTTTTTCGCCTTGATCGAAGAAGAATTGTAAAATATAGCGAATTTTCTGTTTGCTGGTGTCTATCTTTGACGAGCGCTCACAACGTACTGAGTCAATCAATCGAAAAACTGTCAAAGACAAACTTTTAGCGCGAATAAACACGTTTTCAGCGCCGTATAGTATGACATGATGCGACACTTAACACTAGTACTATGGACAATAACGCCATCTCTTAGATAAAAACCGAACAATCTTTTTACTTGACCTAATATTTCTTCGAAAATGGAGCTGGCTATAATTAAGGACTTTTTCCAGACTGATTTGGAGGATATTAAGTTTATTCGAACCATATCGAGTTTTTTCCAAGATTTGACGCATGATGAATATCTGGTCGATGGTGGATTCGGGTTCGTCATCTCCGAGTGTTGCATTTTCACTGCTACTGCTTCAGATATCGGTCCTCGGTGTATCTCCTTGGTGCCTACATGAGTAGGCACCCATCTTGAAACCTATATAAGTCTTCCTCTTTTTGTCTGCACATGCCTCTTGCAACCTTCTTAAATTCTCGATATCTATACCACCCCGCACGTGTAGTGGTCGATCTCAACATTACAACGCAGGCAGCTCATTTTCTCTCCACTGCCACACGGAAATCATCATTGTACCAGTTGCTTTTTTCTCTTTCCGAAAGCCAAGACTTTCATTTGTAGCCGTATATAGGGAGCTTGAAATGCCGTGTCACAGTTCTCTTATACCGAGTTGCTGGTCAGTGCTCTCATAGAGCAGGAGTGAAAGTCGAGTAGGAAACCGTTCATTGTGATTGCAGCGTTTCGACTTCGAACCTTCCTTGTGTTTATTGACGAGCATTTTTTGCTGCATGCCGTCATAACGTGTTCGCTCTGGATTTGAGTTTTTTGAACTGGAGGAAACCAAGTAGCCAATATTCTTGTGCTGGGTTCCGGCGAAGTCGATCAGTTTCAATGCATTGTTGGGAAAGTAACTTCCATCACACATCTTAGACGGCGGGGATGTCAGCCTTTATTCTTACGAGAACATCCACCAGCTGGGCAGTGGGAACTTTCCCAGTAAAGCATCGGACATTCCAGATTCATGCCCTCAAATCATAGTACTTAATACGTTTGCAGGGCACATTTCATGCAAGGCGTTGCCATACTTTTAACTGAAGCTGATTTCGACGTTGGCGGGTTTCTCGCTTGCTTTTAGACCGACGCCCGCTCGCAGCAACTCTGGTGAACAGATTTCAGCTCACCCTTAAACCGAATGAACAGAAACTTCCTCTCTTTTAGCCGTGACGTAAGACTTCAAACGGATTGCAAAAGAGTTGTTTACTTTTTTCGGGTGCGTGACATGTACGCATGGGTAGGAACTGAATATAGTTTTGGGACGGTACCATAAGTGGATACCCAGAAACCTTAGCACATCCTTCTCTTTATACAAAGGTTTCGTCATGAAGGCTGTTCAATGGTTGGACCAAGTTTGAAGGTTCAATATTTGAGAACAAGACACAAGCTTCCAATAAAATTATCAGAAATTTCAGGGATATTGTTGCTCATACATTGAATCAGTGGACAATGGAGCTTGTTACGAGATGGAGCTTTGGCTGGAGTGCTCTCTAAGAAAAACTTGTTTCTAAGGAAAACTTTAAGGCGCACATCACACACCGAAGGAAAGCCTCGATCAAAAATTCGCCCATAAAGTGCTCCCCTCTTAAACTCAACTCGTCTCTTCCGCTCACTCCGGAGCCATGTTAGCTATTTTTGTTTACCAAAACGGAAAATATTTAAATTCCCCCACTCATTACTTTCGCTTTTCTTAAAGAATTTTCCGTGACCTACAAAGATACTGTCATTCCAAACAACAAAAACAAAGACAACAATACACGTATGTGAAGTCGGTGTTGGCGTTCGTAATCTTTGTTGGCATTTTCCTTTAAAGAGTAAATACAACTCTCAATTAAATGCTTGTCAAAATAAATTCTACAACAAAGGATTTTATCCTTCAACTTTAACTACACTTACGTACATACATACCATACATAGAAGTACTTGTAAAGCGGAAACGTAAATTGGTATTTGAATGTGAAATGAAAAGGAAATGAAAATGAAAATGCAAACACACCAACATATGTTTGTTTTTTTATTTTTGTATATGAAATTTTGATAAAAAAAAATATTAAAAGGTGAAAAAGAAGATGAAAAACAAACAAAAATAAAGAAAAATCCGCAAAAGAAACAACTTCAACTCTGCGCTCTTGTTAGTCAGTCAGCCAAAAAAAAAAACTGTATTTCCTTACGCTTTGCTTCGATATTGTTGTTATTGTTTTTGTAAAGTTTTATATCCACGTTTTCCGTGCCTCTCAAGGTGGGTGTCAATTTTCTAAGATTCTTATCGGCGACATTACACTGTTGTTTGTTGTGTGAAACCAGCTTAGCTCCTTCAGGGATATGTACTTATGTGGAAGGGCAAATAAATTTTTAAACGAAAAAAATATATAAAAATATATAATATGTAAAAAATATAAAAAATAAAAATAAATAAAAACAAGAAAGAAAGTTATCTTCAGCAATAACAAAGTCTTTATACCCTTCATGACCATATCAAATGGTCTATGGTGTTTCACTTCATGATTAAATATCTAATCTCATATCGAAGCAAATCGATTGCTCCGGGTGCTGTATTATATAGCTTCCACATAATTTTAAATAGCATGATATTGGAGGTCATGCCACAGACCCACGAGGCGAGATAATGCACTCACCAAAAGTTGCTTTCAATAAATTTAATCCTTCATTGGCTGTATGGCATGTAGCGCCGTCTTGTTGGAACCAAAGTTCATCCACATCAGCAACATCCATCCTTCTCGAAAAGGTCATTAATCACTGCTCTCTAGCTTTCCCCATATGACATTATGGCGATCATAATTTTGTAAGAAACGTGGACCAATGATTCCCTCCGCCTATAGAGCACACCATACAGTGACTACTTGTGGATTAGCATCACTCCAAATGCGACCATTTCGTTTATTAACATATCCATTCAACCAAAAGTTAACTTCATCCCCGAAAAAAATGTTCTTGTAAAAATTTGGATCGCTTTTGGTCCACTCACCGAACGTGCGTTACGCTTGATGGTCGTTCGGCTTCGATTCGTGCACGAGTGGATTTTGTAAGCCCATAAACCAAGGCCTTTCCGTAAAATCTTCCATAAAGTTGATGCCCACAGCTGTCATTGTTTCGCCCGATGGCGGATGAACTCATTCGAGTCTTTTTCGCTACTCTGTTTCGCAGCGGCAATAACTTCTTCCGACTCTGCTGGGCGATTATGTCAGCTGAATATTGAACACACCGAACTGTACCACTATTTTAGTGATAAATTTGGACGATATGCAAGCAGAATAACTGCTTGGATCTGTTCAGTTCGAAAAAGCAAACTGAGTATAAATCAAGTAGCAGCTGTCAAAAAGACCAACTCCGAGGGAAGCATTGTCTCAGTGAAAATCACGCCTCTAAAAAAAACACCCTTGGTTGGTTGGTTGCAGTGGTTGCTGAGCTGAGAGTGGAAGGGTAGTGCCCTTCCTTGCAAGCCCGTCCGCCATCTCATTACCCGGTATGTTACTATGTCCAGGTACCCATACCAAGTTCAGATAGAACTGCTTGGCCATCGCGGTAAGCGATCTGCGGCAGTCCTCCACGGTTTTAGATTTGACTGTTACTTGAGCAGAGCCTCATGTATAGTCACTAATTCCGCTTGAAAAACACTACAGTGATCCGGTTAGCGATTTATAGATACCAAGATTTTTGAGTAGACTCCTCCACAAGCCCTGTTATCAAGTTTTGACCCATCCCAAAGGTTTCTATCTGGGATAATCACCTTGAAATCTGCCGTGAAGTCAGTGGATGATATGCAGTAATCCGTTTTTTCTGGAAGATGGAATCGTCTTAAGATGTTAGTATGCCGCGGCTTATTACTATCCATTCGGACACCTTTTGTAGCCTTACTGTGGCGCAGGCAGCATTGTGTGGTCCCATTATGTCAATGGGGAGTAGATCCAAGAGAACATTCATAACCTCAGTTGGTATGGTACGAAGTGCTCCGCTGATGCACAGAAGCGCAGCCCTTTGCAGGTATAGAAGGTATGGACACCTTACGCACCCTTTTCTCTGAGTTTTGTGACCAGTTTAATTTCCTGTCCAGGATGACTTCCAGGTATTTTGCAGACTCAGCAATCCGCAGGTCCGTTCCTGCGAGCGCTGGTGCTGAAAATTTAGGAATTTTATACTACCTGATGAAAAGAACGAGTGCAGTTTTCTGTGGGTTGATGCCCAGTCCAGGAACAATAGTCCACTTTTCTATCTGCCTGAGTCTGTTTTGCATAATATCGCACAAAGTTTGTCCGCATATGCTCTGACTCTGCAGACCCCTCCTCATCCATGTATCTCAACAGTTGTTTCACTGCCAAAACCCATAGAAGAGGGGAGAGGACTGCACCCTGTGGGGTTAGTCTGCTGACATACCTAAGAGCCGACATTCCAGCGATCTCAGATTTTACGAACCTACTTCTGAGGATCGACGCTCAGGCAAGTCAAGACAGAAGTAACTGCAGTCGACGCTATATTATTGAAAGCGCCCTCAATATCCAGAAAATCCACCAGGCTGTATTCTATGACAGAAAAAGATCTTTCAAATTGTGATACCACCGTGTGGTGTAAACGCTATCTCCGTTGACCTGCCTTTCATATATGTAGGCGTGTTGGTTTATCGAAAAAAAAACACCCTTTACTTATATACAATACTTCGCACCAAACCTTGTCTACCATTTCATGTACATGAGCGGTATAAGAATATGTCGAAGAAGAAGAACAATAAGTTTATAAAGTAAAAGAGAACAGAAAAAAAGGCAGAAAGGAAAACAAAAACCGAGAATTATAACAACAACTAATGTGTCGGGCGTGTTAGAGGGCGCGCATATACGAGTATGTGCCTCTAAGCATGTATGTATGTGTGTGTGTTTGTATGCTTAAGTGACAGAGCTTATATATATATATGTACATACATATGTATATTGTATGTATTGCATATTGAGTCAAAGGGTATTAAAATAATTTGTAGTGATGGGCGTTGGTTGAAGGCGTAAGGCGCTGCGGTTGGTCTATGACAAACTTTGCCCATCTTTTGTAGACGCGTCGCACGCAGACACACACACACACACACACACATAGACACTCTATTGCTGAGATATACAAATAGATGTAACTTTTTGCGTGTGTGTGTGCGTCTATGCAATTCTCCCTTCTATATTGTGCATTCAGCCACATAAGTAGTCTCAGCCACGCAACGCATTGGGACTCTGGTTGCTTTTACTTTCTTTAGTTTCCACTTAAGTATTATATTTTTTTTGCACTTTTCTCGTACACAGTACACACACACAAGCAAACAAGTATATAAATATACAATGTCTGAGCGCTGTATATGAAGATACTCGTATGTATGTATGCACTCGTGTTTACTACTATGGGAACTCGACATCTTTGTGGGCATATATTCCAACAAAAGCACCTCAAAAGGAGCCGCAAATCGCATTTGTCAAGGAAATTAAGCTGTCAATTAACATGAGCACATAAATTAGCAAAGAGTCAGAGGCAGATGTGGAGGTGAAGATGAAGACGGTGGCGCATTGATAGTGGCAGTGACACAGCTGTGGCATATTTTATATGTACATATATATATGTATGTATGTGTGTGTATGGCATAGTTGGCGCTAAATAACTAACTATTCGTAAATACCTACCAACCTGCATACATAGGTACATATAGGTATATGAGTACATACATAAAAGCATAAAATTTAGAAGAAAAAATGAGGAGTAAAGAGACTAAAGACTATGCGGTGGTACACCTTCATAAAATAAGCTGATAGACAGGAGAGTATTAAGGCACGTGCCTTTTGTGAAACTAAAACTATTTAATTGTGTAGCTGCGCGCATGTGTGTGTGTTTGCTACTTTACATACATACATATCCATACATATATGTATTTACTTCGACTGTCTCCGCCGCAACTTTTATAGACACATGTCCTATTTAACCATAAATATACATATATGTATGTATGTAGATCTCTTTAAATCAGTATTTTTATTACCTTCTTTACCGAAGATTGCCATAGTAGTAAGCTAAGTTATTATATACATACATACATACATACATACGTACATACAAGAGCATGTCATTTTAGTTGCGGTATGGTGAGAAGAAAAAGAAAATTATGACAAAAAAGTATCAAAAATTACAAAAAAAATATAAAATAATATTGTATAAATAAGGAAGATTAAGTTCGGGCAGTGCCGAATGTTGAATGTTTGGCTGATGTTTCTATTAAACACCAGGCGGCTTACCTCACTTCCACAGCAGGATTAACATTCAGAGTTAAATGGGAGGTCAACTCGTTTATGAATCTCTGTTCGTGTTTTATGTTTAAACATCTTTATAATTAGTATATATTATATTAAGACTTGAAAGTTTTTGTAAATTGTCATTTAAACTGCCCGCACTGAATATTTTTCAGCACTCGTTTTTTTTTTTTTTTGTTTGTTAAGTTGGTAGCACAGTCCTTAATTACTATGTCAATCGGTTGCTGTTGAAATCAGTCGACCTCGGTTCCCTCTGCGAATTTTCTTGTACAGCCTCAATCGAGTCAACAAGGGTTCCACGAAGTGCTGACTTGAGTGTTGGAAGCAAAAAAAAATCGCATGAAGCCAAATCTGTAGGATGATCGATGGCATTGAACGAGTTTTTGGTATTAAAATCATTCACAACTACAGCTCGGTGCGGTGCGATGGTGCATTATCGTCAGGAAAGTTTCCGGAAATTGTTGGCACACAATTCCGGCCGCTTACGACGGAATAGTAATAATAATCTAATAATATTATTTATTGACCATCTGTCCCGTTGGAACGAATTCATGGTGAACCAAATCGCAAATATCGAAAATAAAACAATTTCCGGAAACTTTCTGGTTTTAATACATTAAGTATGATTAAGACTTCTCTATAAAGTCCTAAAATATTCTATCTCAAATCAACATTTATGTATATCTAAACTTATGTCTTTTGTCGGCGAACGCAATGGCCGGATGGTTAGCATTGCGCACTGCCATTCTGAAGGCCAGGGCTCGATCAAGATCCAAAATAATAGAAAATTAACTTTTCCAATTGCGGTCGCTCCTCGGCGGAGAATGTCAGCCCCTTATGACATGAAATAAAGGCTACTTGGAATAAACTTCTAAATCACCTCCCAGCAAACAATTGTTATATATCAACTATTTTTATAGGACTTTTCTTTTTAACTTGGTTCGATGTAACGCCTTTTGCAATAGTGTCCGTGCTTAAGATTCAAAAAATGTGTGAAATAAGTTTCATCAATCTTTACTTGCGTTAGCATAGCTGCCTTAGACCGAATATAGCTAATTTTAAATAAATCAGGATGATGTAGCCGAAGGTTGGATTGAGTTGCTCCAGGTGAGGATACCCTCAGGATTTGAATGAAGAAAAGGTTGAATAGTCAAGGATGCTACTATTTCAGAGTAGGTAGTGAATATAATCTAAGGATCTTGACATCTCTCTCTCTCTCTCTCAATCCCTTACTAATTTCTCACTGTTTTTTTCTCTCTCCCTCCCTCTCTCTCTCTCTCTATTTCTCTCTTTCTCGTCTTGTCTCTCTTTCTCTCTCTTTCTTTCTCTTTTCTCTCTTTCCTCTCTTCTAATCTCGTCTCTTTTCTCTCTCTCTCTCTCTCTCTTACTCTCTCTTTCTCTTCTCTCTTCTCCTCTCTCTCTTTTTCTTTCTCTTCTCTCTCCTCTCCTCTCTCTATCTCTTTCTCTTCTCTCTCTTCTCCTCTCTCCTCCTCTCTCCTCCTCTCTCTCTCTCTCTTTCTCTTCTATCTCTTCTCCTCTCTCTCTCTCTTTCTATTCTCTCTCTTCTCCTCTCTTTATCTCTCTCTTTCTCTTCTCTCCCTTCTCCTCTCTCTCTCTCTCTCTCTTCTCTCTCTCTCTTTCTCTTCTCTCTCTATCCTCCTTATCAAAATTCAACTAACATCTCCCAAGCAGAAGTATTAGACATAGCGAAGACAACACCAGTAAGATACAGAAAGCAGCTATATACACGGGCAATCGGCATTGCTGGATTATTCCAGCATAGTCAAACTCACTGTTAGGTCAACTCCATTATCCTTAATCTGGGTTCCCGGTCCTCTTCTTCATTGGCATAGGCACCGCTTTCGCGCTTGTAGAGGAACAAAGCAATATAACAACATCCCTCCCTTCTTATCGCTGTTGGCGCCAGTTGGAAATATCAAGTAACACAAGGTTGCTCTCCACCTGATCCTTCTAAAGGAGTGGGAGTCATCCATTTCCTCTGCTTCCTTCAACGAATACTTGAATACTTTGAAAGCTGGAGTGGTTTTATTCATACGGACGACATGACCCAGACAGTGTAGCCGCTGTATCTTCATTCGCCGAACTCTGAACGATGATATTGTTTAACTGGTAAGCTCATTGGGTAATTGGTCTTGGAAATGCGCAAAGGAATACGAATCGTTAGCAAAACATTTCTCTCAAAGACTCACAAGGCCGACTCATCGGATCTGGTCAACTTCCACGCCATATAGCATAATAGGTTAAGAGACGATCAGTCCAAAGTAGCACCTGTTGGCAAAATGGATTTTAAGTTAAGTTTCAAAACTGACTTTATTATTAGTATTAATTGGTTCCAAGATAGACGAAATTATTTACGGCTTCGAAATTATGACTGTCAACAGTGACGTAGGAGCCGAAACCTCATTTGGCACCGAACGACTCAAAGGGGTCTTTTCCAATTCTGACTGCGCTTCTGGTAGATTTATGAGATCTAAAGCCACAATGATAATCGCCAATCAGTTTGTTGACGATGAACTTTAGTCTTTCACTCAATACCGACGGCAGGACCTTATATGCGATATTTAGCAGATTAATTCGCGCAGACCGGCGTGTCCCCTTTTTTATGGATTGGGCAGCAAATTCCAATCATCGCGCATGCTTTTATTCGACTCTATTCCGGTGAGAAGCTGATGCATGGACCTTGTCAACTCTTCACCGTCCTGTTTGAATAGCTCTGCCGTTAGGCTGTCAGCTCCAACCACTTTGCTGTTCTTGAAGCTGGCAATCGCTATTCGCACATTTTCGTTGTCGGGTAGTGAAACTTTCCGGAACTCGGAAGCGACGGATAAATTGGCCAAATTATGAGCTCCACTAGAAGAGCAGATGGAAATTTATCCAAGTCCTACATAATAAAACAGATATGGTCTAGATATGATAAAACAATAACTAAGGAGGCATTAAATAGATGCGGGAAATATACAGACTTATAGCTACTATAATGAGGCATTGACCATTTGGAGAACATTCGATCGAAATGAGTCTGCCCTATAAGAATATTTGCCACAACTGCAAGCTAGAAGGATCTGTGGATACCTCGAAGGGCAGACTACAGATATAATCAGTTTCATTGAACACAATTTTAATAAAGGTCTTAAGGACATTACGTATCTAGCGCTAGTTGAGCCCAAGAAGGCCACCTATCGGGGGACGAACGGACGGTCAGACGGATCGACCATGGTTAAATCGTTTCGCCTCTTTATTCCAAAAAGTTTGATATACATATATATGTTCGTACAACCGTTAGCGGAACAAGCCTAATATATTCTCTGTATGTAAGTATGTACATAGCACAGCCGGGAATAAAAAAATAATAATAATAAAAAATAGCAAAATTTCCCTAGCAACTTTTATTTAACTACTTTTCAGCAAGTGAGAATCCCATATGACCATATATACGAGTACATACATACATACATATATACATTCATAGGTCCGCCTGTTCACCTCCTTTAATTTATTTGCATGTGCGCATTCGTATGTGCAAATGTCTGTTTTATTTTCCTCTTTTTTTCGTGGATATACTTGCACAAATTACTTTTCAGCGCCAAAATACAAATAAAAATATTCAGCAAAGAATAATATAAAAAAACAACAACAACAAAATCATGAAAAATTGTGATTCCATCAACATCATAATCCTCGACATCAACGTCAACACAACAACGATTGTTGATATGAACCAAACGAAGCGCGAGCTAACTTTATGCATAACCCAGTGAAGAAATGGGCAAAGTTCTCGTTTGAGGAGTGAACTTTATACATATTTATAACTGTTTTAGTATAGATGGAAAGGTTTTAAGGTCACCATTAACTGCCTCAGGCCTTTCAGCGCTTTCAAATATTATTTAAAGCATTGGATTATGGAAGAACTCTTAAGGTCTTGGAACTGGGATCATTTTTATGGGTGTATTAAGGAGGCATTTATCACTGAGACATCATCTCCACAAGCTAAGTCAATCAACTGAGTGCTGGGTATGTACAGAAGATGACGTAACGTTCTAGCATTGAGCCGTTACATCTTTCACCCAGCTCAAACCTGTCAGTGATGGATATGCTTGATTGGAAAAAACTAAATTTATAATCAAGTGAGATTTTTTGCAAACGCTTGGTTGGGCTACAACAAGAAGCCTGCTCAATGGCTTAAATGCGGCCGCTAGCGTCAAGTCCAAAACTCACTCTTTCAACTTAGAAGTGTTTCAAGGCTTTAAATATTCTTATCATTTTCACTATCTTAGGCGACATTCGAAAGCGCTGATAACACTGAGATAGTGGATGGTAATAGCCTCGTCAACGGCGTCAGTCGCAGCCAGTTGGTCTACTCTTTCATTGTCTTCAACCATATATCCATGTTACCTGGGAACCAAGTGATGTTTACTTTATTGTTTCTTGATTGTCTGTTAACCACATTTGGAGAATTGCCTGCTGGCGGAGCAAGTTCAGGCAGCAGATAGCGATACATACGAGTACGTTCCTTGGGAGACCGTTCTTCGAAGGGATGCACATACGACAAAATAGTATACCAAGCCGATGTTTGGTCCTCGCAACATATCTATAACGCTGAAGATATTACGTCCTTCTATCCCAACGAGTTTTTCGACTCGGTGTCTTGTTGAATTTGCTCGCGCCTTAATCTAGCACCACAGGCAGCTCTATTTAGAACCACGGCAAAGCAGATAATCGTCAGCCCATTTGAGGGTGAGCTTCTTCCGAATGTTGTGCCGAAGATACCTTCTTCGCACACCCTGGAATTGATTTAGACATCGTAGATCTATCGTCTTAGCATTCCCTTTCTTTCGTGGGGAGTGTTCGTTAATCAGTGATACATTGGAAGACTTCACTTTTTGCGGTATGAGCTCGGTGCTCGGAACTATAAAAATTGATAACTCTTTATGTGTCCACTGTAGTAAAGTTTACAAGAATCTACCTTCCATGCCCAGTCTAATATCTAGCTTAGAGACCGATGTCGAGGCGCGAATCGGTTGGTAATCTCATATTGGGCCGATGCACCGTTGTTTGTTGGTCGTTCGGCTTTAATCCTTGCACGAGTTGGATTTTGTTAGCACACAAACTAAGATTCTTTCGCAAAATCTTCCATAAAGTGGATGGGCACAGCTGATGAACTCATTCCGATCTCTTTCAATACTCTGCTTTACAGCAGCAATAGCGTAGAGTAATCGTGGTGTAAAACCGTTCCATGGTTGCTCAGCTGGATGGTTAGGTCGGCCGTATATTGGACTCAGCACGAACCGAACCTTTATTTTCTGGTCAGAAATTTGTACGATTTGCTGTAACATTGCTTCGAAGTTAGGCTCTTCATAATGAAATGGCAAGCCAAACTGAGTATAAATCAAGCAGCAACTGTCAAAAAGATCAACTCCGACAGAGATATTACCTCATTAAAAACCACATGTCTAAAAAAACACCCTTTATAAAGACTTCGAATGCTCTTCTTTTTTCATTTCCCATTATCACTAATGGCAACTCACAGTGCAAAAAAGTTTTATAAAAAATACCATGACCCAATAACAAAGTAAATGTGCTAAATTCATTATAAAAACTTTTAGAGAATATCAATTTTCGCTAAAAAAAAAATTATTTTCACGTAAAAAAAAACCAACAAAAAATTATTAAATTTTGGTTACTCGAAAATTCGCCTTCCGTTTGGCATATTACAATTCCCTAAATTTTTTTTCATTTTCTCAAAAAAAAAAAATACACAATTAAACAAATATAACCATCAGTAAATATATGTGTATGTATGTACTCGTATGCGCGTAGTTATATTTACAAAGCATGCAGAAAAATAACAATGAAAACATACGTACAACACCTATAAAAAGCAAACAAAATTTGTGATTCGCAAAATATGCGATATTTGTATACTTTAACTGGGTATGTACATATCTACATATGTATGTATGTATGCATGTACACGGCAATGGCAACTACTATTTGTTTTCCTGTCAGCCAAACTGTCTATTTGTGTCGATTGTCTGTCCATTCGCGTCCAAGGCGTCCTCCTATTTGCATATTTTGCACTCCCAATGGGGGTGACGCGTTTTCCCAGTGGTGAAATAGATCTAAATATTCATTAATTTTATTTCAAAGACATATGTACATATTTACAAAAAGTATGTAGTATGTATCTAAGTTGGTGGTTTAACTCGCTTATTGTTGTTGGAAATATGCGTAAAATTATGCATACATAGATGTTTTATATTATATAATATAATTTTATATGCATATATGTATGCTTGTATATATATATATATATATTGTATGCCCACTTTGACCTCTCAGGCGAGTAATTGCTTCCTAAGTAATTTTCTTCACTTTACTGAAGAAAAGTGTTCACATCTGTATATGCATGTAAATATGTATGTATGTATGTATGTACACATATTTTTGAGCAAATTCATAAGTACGCATTCTACATATCTACTTATGTAAATATAATTTCATAGAATCGCTCTAATTGTTTTCGGCATAACGTTTATTTATGTAGTAGGTTTTGTTTAATTTCGGAAAAATTAATTTCTTAAATACATATATACATACATATTCGTATGTATACGAATCTGAATGAAAAGGCGTTTAGGCCAAGGACTTTGAAGTAAATATACATACATATACCTATATATATAAGCATTCCTTTTACGGTTGTATAAAGATAAAGATAAAGATAAAGATAAAGATAAAGATAAAGATAAAGATAAAGATAAAGATAAAGATAAAGATAAAGATAAAGATAAAGATAAAGATAAAGATAAAGATAAAGATAAAGATAAAGATAAAGATAAAGATAAAGATAAAGATAAAGATAAAGATAAAGATAAAGATAAAGATAAAGATAAAGATAAAGATAAAGATAAAGATAAAGATAAAGATAAAGATAAAGATAAAGATAAAGATAAAGATAAAGATAAAGATAAAGATAAAGATAAAGATAAAGATAAAGATAAAGATAAAGATAAAGATAAAGATAAAGATAAAGATAAAGATAAAGATAAAGATAAAGATAAAGATAAAGATAAAGATAAAGATAAAGATAAAGATAAAGATAAAGATAAAGATAAAGATAAAGATAAAGATAAAGATAAAGATAAAGATAAAGATAAAGATAAAGATAAAGATAAAGATAAAGATAAAGATAAAGATAAAGATAAAGATAAAGATAAAGATAAAGATAAAGATAAAGATAAAGATAAAGATAAAGATAAAGATAAAGATAAAGATAAAGATAAAGATAAAGATAAAGATAAAGATAAAGATAAAGATAAAGATAAAGATAAAGATAAAGATAAAGATAAAGATAAAGATAAAGATAAAGATAAAGATAAAGATAAAGATAAAGATAAAGATAAAGATAAAGATAAAGATAAAGATAAAGATAAAGATAAAGATAAAGATAAAGATAAAGATAAAGATAAAGATAAAGATAAAGATAAAGATAAAGATAAAGATAAAGATAAAGATAAAGATAAAGATAAAGATAAAGATAAAGATAAAGATAAAGATAAAGATAAAGATAAAGATAAAGATAAAGATAAAGATAAAGATAAAGATAAAGATAAAGATAAAGATAAAGATAAAGATAAAGATAAAGATAAAGATAAAGATAAAGATAAAGATAAAGATAAAGATAAAGATAAAGATAAAGATAAAGATAAAGATAAAGATAAAGATAAAGATAAAGATAAAGATAAAGATAAAGATAAAGATAAAGATAAAGATAAAGATAAAGATAAAGATAAAGATAAAGATAAAGATAAAGATAAAGATAAAGATAAAGATAAAGATAAAGATAAAGATAAAGATAAAGATAAAGATAAAGATAAAGATAAAGATAAAGATAAAGATAAAGATAAAGATAAAGATAAAGATAAAGATAAAGATAAAGATAAAGATAAAGATAAAGATAAAGACAAAGATAAAGATAAAGATAAAGATAAAGATAAAGATAAAGATAAATTAATTAGGAGGTTCGACAGCTTCAAAAACTTGATTTTGTTCTATTGTCTTATTAAAAAAAATTTGTTCCAAAATTTGCTTATTTCTTTATTTTTTTGGTGAAAATCCAATTCTCACTTATTTTTAGTTATGGTATTAACTAAAATAAGAATTTCTTATTTTTTCAATTTTGATGATCTTGTCATGAGTTCTACCCTCAACGCAAAGGCACTTTTTTCCCAAGTGAAGACCGAAAATGGCGTCACAATGGCGGACTTATAAATATTTTCCCTCAAAATTTTCAGAAATTATTTTTCAAATGTATGTACATATGTATATCTTTAAAAGAGTAACTAGTTTGAATAAAATATTTCATTTTTTATATAATTTTTTTTTTTTTGAAAATAGACCTCTTCCTGAATTAACTCATGTAACCCTTAAAACTTCTATAATTCAAAAAGACTGTAGCTTACCTATTTACACAAAATCTGCCTTAAACCGAAATTTTTCACTTCGCCATGCACATAGGTATGTGTAAATATACAATATAATTCATATCCACTTGAATGGAATTTTATCACTATATTCCTTGTATAACTTCTTTTTTAAGTGTAAAAAGTTCTCGAGCACACTTTTCAAAGTGTTTTATTTGCCGCATAACTACAATATAAGAGTTCTTGTATTGAACTATCAATATTCTTCTATTGAAATTGTAATTCAATCCAAGGTCCACACATTTGAGCAAGGCACATACAAGTGCTTACACTTCACTCTGGAATTGTAGTTTACAACTCGGCGTTATTGCCTTTTCAATTGTACAATAGAATATGTTTGCACATAAATTTAACACTTTACTACTATGAAACCAATAAGAGATGCTTGAGTTGTAGCCAACTTTAGTTGAATCACAGCCAACTTCACTACAATATATATGTGTGTACACGTATGTACATATGAAACTTCACGCCAACTATTTGCTATATTGCTGCAATATATCAAATGCTTTATTTAGCCTAGGGCAAATTGTATTTCCGTGTACGTTTCGATGTATTTTCCGCTGGGTTACACTTTGCTGCATGGCGCTTGCTGCAACGCGTATGCAAATCACACTTGTCCATCTGCTCTATCACTACAAGCATATACGTAATATTGCGTATACGCCATGGTGTGCCGCCTCCTTCGCATCATGCTCATGTGTATACATATGTATGCATCTAGTATATTCAGTGTTGCTTGATTTGGATTTGTCTAAAAGTATGCGAATTTTTAATGACTTTTTCAGCGCGTGTTGTTGTTATTTGTTTTTGCTGCGGCTCTTGCTTGTGCTTGTTGCACGCTGTTTGCTATTTGCTATTTACATTTGTCTTTTTTTTATTTTTTTTATTTTTATTTTTGTTTTTGCTATCATCTATTATTTGTATTTCAAATACAATCAATACCCATTACCAAGCGACTGTCATTGGATGAGCACACCTTTTGTATGAGTACACAGACATATTTACATCTGCATGTATGTATGTATGTACAAATGTGGCGCTTGAACAAGTACAATATGCAAAAATGCAAAATAGTTTGCAATAAGTGTTGCCTGCTTTACGCTTTCATATATGGATGTGTGTGCCTATGGCCTTTCTTCACTTGACTCACACCCTCTCCCTTTCTCTCCCTCTCCCTTTCTCTCTGTATCTCTCCCTCTACCACTTGTGTGCTTTAAATATGCACCCTCTCAAATATGTTTACGCTTCATCTATCCGTACTTGAGTCGATTTGTCTTTCACATTTCGCATTTTCCATTTTGCATTTCACATTTCTTGCCTTTTGCGTATGCAAAGTTCGTCAGTTATTGCTTGGGTCGCTTGCTATACAGGCTATAAGTGCTTGACTCTTCGCCTGTAGAAATTTTCAAAACAATTTTACCCCTCAACAGCTGTGCTATGTTGCCTCATTTCACCACATGTACACACACACACACACAAATGTATCTATCGTCACTCATGCCATTCGCATTACCCCTCACAACACTGCAACACAGTGCTCGCTGCGGCGCTCTAATTGCTTGTAATATTTATGCATGTACATATATTTATATGGTACAAGTAGATACGATACGCGGAAAGCGTGAGTTGGTATTTGTTGCCAAAGAAATAGATACTGTAACTGTAATGAAAGTGTTCGCAGGAAAAAAGGATAACAACTCCTTGAGATTGTGCGCTGCCACACGCACACACTCATTTGCACAAGGAATTATGAGTGCTGTCGCACAGTGGCGCATATTTGTGTAAGCAGTGGTGAAAAATAAACCGTAAAAAATTCGTTATCATCTCACGATAGCGAACACCATTCACAGTAACTGCCTGACCGACCTCATTTTGGAAAAAATACGGCCCGATGATGCCGCCAGCCCATAAACCGCACCAAACAGTCACTCTTTGTGGGTGCATTGGTTTTTCGACAATCACTCTTGGATTCTCATTCGCCCAAATGCGGCAATTCTGTTTATTGACGAATCCACTGAGGTGAAAATGTGCCTCATCACTGAAGATGATTTTCTTCGAAAATTTTCATAATAAGTCTGGATAACTTTAACACGTTGTTGGATTGTGTATCTCTCCATGGTTCAAATTGAGTAAGTCTGAAATAGAGAAATGTCAAATTAAATTCGGAAAAAAACTTGGCGTTTAGGTGTGGTTCACATTCAACATCGGCCCTTACAATTTAACCACCCTTTAACACTAATCCCACTTTCTGTGTCGATTTCATGTCTTCACTCTACCTTCTTTCTAACTAAAACCGAAGGTATAGAACTTGTTTGAATACTACTTGTTACCTGTTGGCTTTAAAGGAGTTAGGTTGCTGAAAGGATGATAGCCCTTAGTCGGATAAAATCCGGATCACCTTCGATGCATAGAACCGGCTGACATGAGAGCTATACACCCAAACTACGTAAGATTAAACAAGGAGCTCCGCAGGGTGATGTCCTCTTCCCACTTTTGTTTTCTTTCTACATTTCGAAACTTCCACCTTCACATACAAAGCGATTCACCGGCCGATCGCAAGCTACGCTGCTCTTCTTTGGAACTAGCGAAACGCTTATGAAGGAGCTACGGGAATCCTCCTCATGTCGCCGGAGCACGACTTGCACAGCGAAGCATCTACGAATATGCTACGCGTTAGCGATCATAATGCTAGGCTGTGCAAGCCATAACTGCTGCGATCACTCCAACAGCTATTTACTTGAAACCGAGCCACCACTTAGACATATCAAACGGAGAGTACTCGACTACAAGTACTCCATTCAAAAGCACGTACAAGAACCGGTGGATAAGACGGCGTACGGACAAGCCTTAAACGCCATTTACTGACAATTCGTTCACATATTCTTAAACTCCCATTCAGTCACCACCTATTGCAGATGAAAAGCTCGAGCTACCTCGAGAGATCAGTGTAATGCTGTCCCATTTAAGATCTGGATATTGTAGTCGACTACATTCCCTCTTATCCATGCTTGACCTCGATATAACCAACGTTTGACCTGCATGCAATGAGACGTCACCCGAAACACACTAACCATCAGGCATAAGTTGAAATTGTATTCTACAGTACAAATTATTGTATTCGTATTCTTTCGTAATAATACTCGTATTTGTATTTAAATTCGTATTCCTAATCGTATTCGTATTCATATCCGTAATAGTTTTCGCATTCGTGTTTGCACTCGGACTCGTACTTGGAATCGTGTTCGTATTCATGTTCGTATTTGTATTCGTATTCGTATATGTTTTCGGAATAGTATTCACATTCGCACTTGTATTCGTTTTTGTAATCGTGTTCGTATTCATGTCGTACTCGTGCTCGTATTTAAATTCGTATTCGTAATCGTGCTGGCATTCGTATTCCTAATCGTATTCGCATTCATACCCGTAATAATTTTCGCATTCGTGTCTGTATTCGTAATCGTATTCGTTCGTAAGCGGACTCGTATCTGTCTTCGAACTCGAACTCGTTCGTAATTTTACTCGTATTCGTATTTAAATTCGTATTCCTAATCGTATTCGCCTTCGTGTTTGTATTCGTATTCGTAATCGTACTCGTATTTGTCTTCGAAACTGTATTCGTATTTATACTCGGACTCGTATTCATATCCGCATTCGCATTCGTATTCCTATTGTAGGTTAGACAGAAGCCTTCTGAAGGTAACTCCCAGCCTCCTTGTTTGTGAGTTCAGTTCCAATGAAGATTACCGAAGGCCACCATACAGCCACCCCATAGAAAATATTGGTCTCCCAACAGATGTAAAAATCCAGGGACAGTTCTCAGGGTTTAAGTCCTATTTCTTACTAATGGCTCTTCAACTTGTCTATATATGGCGATGGAAGCCATATCTGCTGTATGTTGGTCTTCCAGTTGAATTTCTTGTCCAGAACTACGCCCAGAAATTTTGAAATTTTCAAATTTTTAAACCCCATTTAAATTTGACGGGTTTATTATCGGTGTCCATGTCCAAAAAGGCAACTAGGTAGAATCACATTTCGTGATACTCGGTTAATATGAGAACATCTAAAACCATGTCATCAAGCTTCTACATACATACATATGTATGAATTCTTGCATTTCTGGACTATCGCATAACACTGTGCCTCGTGCCTCGTGCCCGCCAAACACGTATGCCGAGCACGTCGTATGGATGGGAAAATATGACTGACTGAAAGCCACAATTCGCGTGCTAAAATGTCAAAGACGGCAGGTTGACTAAATGTCTTTCAAACCCTCTGGGGGAGAGGACATTGTGAGCAGCCTGCCCGAGTTACACACACACATATGCATTTTAATATATGTACAGTAACTGTATTGCCTACCACAAGCGCCTGCCACATGTGTGAAGCTTAAAAGCAACAACACACACTCGCACACACTCACACACTCACTTACACTTTTCTCTCTGGCAATCATTCCCACTTTGTCGTATTCGAGTGGCCTCAAGTGGCTTTTGTGCGCGTAGCGCAACCGAGTGAGTGGTATACGCCTTTATGGGGGCCTAGGACTCTATTTAATGGGGCTTCATTAATTAATAACATAAGTGAGCTTCAAGAAGTCTTGCGGTGCTTTTATACGTTTGTATGCGCCGCCGTCACTAACGGTGACGCTCTCGCGCACACACACACACATAAACAAGCTTCTCGCTAAGTTTGGTGGCAACAATTGTCATGGCGAACCTCGTGCACGCAAATAGTTATGAGAATTTCTTAGCAAAAGGAATTTCGCAAATTGTTAAAGTAAAAGGAAATACGTACATATGTATGCAGATTTAAGATGTGAAGAGTGTGCCACACAGAGTGTAAGACAGTCTAAAATTAAACTATTGAGGTCTCGTGAAAATAAAAGGATCCCTGCAAATTGTTTTCTCAAAAAAATAGTAGATACTTAAATATAAAAAAACTCCATCTCCTGATGACTAGTCTCATCACGTATCCCGAAGTATGGAAATCTAGCTGTTATCCAACCCAGAGCTGAGTTTCCAGCCTCTACCAAAGAGAAAGTGACATTGCAAGAATGCTTTCCGCAAGTACCGGGTCGACACCCCCACAACGGTATCCAAATTGAGCTTAAGCATTTCAACCCCAGGAAAACCAAACAAGATACCATCGAATAGACCATTGATAATTTCAAACCCAAGAATGAAGAGCATCCTCAAATGAGATGAAACTGATTCGCTGAGCCGTGGCCCAAATACCAAACTCAATAGATCACTTAACGTTCTCGATCTACTTTATGAAAGGTATTCAAGCAGGGGCGATGACATCAAAAGAGACGACTTAGGTGTTTCCGTCAGAAATTTTCAAACTTTTTGTAGAGTAGTCCCAATATGTCAATGTGTTCTATGCTGGATCCACCCAGCATTTCATTCGGCATTTTGTATCAAGCAAAGTATCATCCGTCTATTGAATGAACATTCATTTTTCCAGCTCTGATCGCCCCTTGACAGGGAATGTCGAGCCCTCCGAGTGTATTTCTATAAGCCTTTCTGTTAGAGTATTCCCGACAAATCATTGCCTGGTAAGAATTCCCTCATAGAGACTAGGTTTCTCGTGCAGAAGGTGTTACATGGTGTTATTCTCATCAACTAACTGCCGGCGCCAGGTCGCTTTTCTAAATGTTGAATGATCAAATGCAAAAATGAACGACTTGAAGATTTTTTAAGAATTCCAAGTAAGAGTCTATCTCATCCTGGTTTTAAGATTTGACCAGCCGTATCCTATATTTATATAACTATAACCACTTCTACCCTTCTATGTGACACCTTCATGACCGTTCAGCCTTCGTTTTATATACAATGCATCTCGATTAGGTTCGTGTGCCGTGGCTCTCTAGTTCTTTTAATACTTCTCGGATTTATTCTCTTTTTCTTTGGAGGTCTCTTCATACTTCTTTTTTGACCAGCCCAAATAGTGGAGACTTTCTCGCCTTTCGTCTTTCTTGTATTTGAAGTGGATTTTTTTCGTTGGTGGCTTCTTTGTAAGCGGCACATTAGATGTGTTTCTTTCATAAAAGTCCAAAAGGAAAAGAAATAGCTCCCCTTTAAAGCTCATCCTTCATCCTTCCTCTTCTTCTTCTTCTTCTTCTTCTTCTTCTTCTTCTGCTTCTTCATCCTCCCTCCATCCAATCCTTCCACGTTTCTGCGACATAAAGTAAGAGGAAATAATGAACGACTTCTATAGATCGATTTTTGATTTTGACTTAACATTTCAAATTGCCTGCGGGCTTACGACAGCTCTACCATCGACTCCTTCATAAGCCCTGGAAACTCTTCTTAATTTTTAACCCCTGGATTTGTCTGGCACTGGACGCTTCTCAGCCTTGGAGGTATCGCGTAAAAAGCACTCCAGAATGTTTTCTTCCGCGCTATCTCTACTTACAGTTTTTCCAATCTCTTCTCCACATAAATCCCGACTAGGAATGAATGGGGAAACGCAAATGCTCTGAATTAGATTCATCTTCATCTTCAGGGATGGCTCTAAACTCGATGAAAGCGTATGCTCCAAACCAATTTTAATTCGAGGTTACCAGACTACTGCAAAAGCACTTTGAAAGCTCTCAGCTAGATGGCACTCAGCCCAGATTTTGGTGCCAGAACATAAGTACTTCCCAGGCAACTGTATGGTGGATGTGCTAGCTTAAGAAAGTACCACACTAACCATTAGGCGGGCGTAGCCTTGTATACTGCAAAGCGCAGGCTAAAGTTGGTTTTCAGCAAAACACAAGATGGCTTAGCCAAAGGACCTGTAACGTGGCTAGATAGCTTTATATTATGTTAGCCGTTAAAAGAGCAAGGGAGCTAACTGGACACTGTTTAATGGTAGGAGAATGTGATACTTTACCAATGATTTTTGTCGTAGCCCCATGGATGAATAAAAGGAGGATTCTGTCGAGCATTACCTCTATCATTGTACAGCCCTAAGCATTATACTACATAAAGACTTAGGACATTACTTCTCTTATTTCTTGGCTGACGGAGCAACGGCTGGTATAGTCAATGTCGCATCGTTCATAAGGTTCGTAGATCTGCGAAGGTGAGAGGTACCCACCAGAGGTCTACAGGCCTAAGTGCCCTGTTCGTTCCATAGCTACATGAATCCATTAATGTAGAGCTTCTGTGGTTTATAGGAAAAGAACTTGTTAAATGATTTTCAGCGGTCCCTTGGTTGGCCAATTTACCATCAAGTGAGCTTTTTTCACCGTAGAACACAGAGTTGATCGTTTCGCCAGGTTGGAACAACAAATAATGGACAATCACTTTCCAAGCACAACAAACACGCAGTATTAACTTGTTTGCCATCTATTCGGTCATCGGATTTTGAGCACAATTTTTTCACTTTAAATACTCGTATTTAACACATTTTTCATTACTCGTGTAGAGTGACTTCAGATATTTCTTCGATTTTTCTGGGTTAGTGCAGAATATTGTAACGGTTTTACTAAATTTAGTCTCGATAATTTCCCAAAATTTTCGTGTTCTATCTCTGAATTGTTAAATTTCAAATTTGTTATAAAGTTTCTGAAGTCTACAGAATTTAATCTACGGTTATAATAATGTGTTTTACAACTCTCACACTTTAATATTTTTATTTCAAAGTAAAGTGTTATCTCCAACGAGTTCATTTTGTAACTGTCTACTGCAGTGCTGCCCGCTGCTCTTATATAACTGACGAATTGCTCGCACTCATCTTTGGAAATTTCTTACAATATGTTCTCGAAAAAGAACATTCGATATATGCGCTTTAAAACAAACTTAATATAATAAAAAAATTTAATTTTTGAGAATTCATTTCTAGTACGATCTAAAGCCATCATGGTGGCGGTATATTTTTCAAATTAGTTAGTCACTATGCAGACCAGTTTGGTGTGTGAGTTTTGTAACGAGGTATAAGAGCTTGTTGACTCATTCAACAACCATTCAGGCTTTATTACTTTTTTCTCACTCGCAAAATTTATACTTATGCTTATAATGAGATTACTCTTGGGGAATTAAGGGAAGAACGCTTCCACCCTATTCTACTACAGTCAAAGTTTTTCCAAATAAAAGTTCAACAATCTCAAAACTCAATTAATTAAAAATTATTTTTAATCAAATCTGCTAACCCATGCTATGTGTGTGTGTATGAATGTATGTATAAAAAGGATCCCTTCGGTCTACACCCTTTATCACTTTATTAATAAACTCATACGATTTATTACTACCTACATACGTGTATATCAATGACTGCGAGCGCAAGTCTACAAAAGCGTAAAGTTGCCATAACAAAAACAACAGTAAAACAAGCGAAAAGGAAAATGTCTGCGAAGGTGTGCGGCGACAATTTGCGTCAGCTTGCGTCTTGCACAATATTAAAAGAAATGTGGTTACACGCATACATGCATGCATACATACATACATACAATACTCGTATATAAGTAAGTCGGTGCTGCTTTCTGATTTTTATTGCCACAACATATGTGTGCATTTCTACGTATGTATGTATGCACATATGTACATATGTCTACTCGTCATAATTAACCATTATTTCTTGCAAAGTGTACAATGGCGTTGGCGGCGGCGCTGACGACGTCAAAGTGCCACAAGAATAAGGACAACAAATGGTGGTCACATCAAAATCGACACAAACTACTACATACACGTATGTAAATATATACATATATATATGTACGTGTATATGAAGTGAAAATATGCCTGCTGTACAAATGGGTTATTCCATGTAAAAAGGACTATTTCGCAATACGCATGTAATGCACGTGGGTATTTGTGTGTGTGTGTTCGTGCATGTATATGTGTTGTGTTGATATTCGAATGTGTGGTTTTGTCAGTTTCATATTTGGCTTGACAGTATCAGGTCGAGTAGATTATGACACCAATATAATTTAAAATTAATATGAATTTGTATGAAATGTGAAAGTGTATTGCGTGGCCATGTTGAGGTTGATGTCAGCAGATGCTTCGTTTGAAATTAAGTATACATATGTATATGGCGAAGCAACTGTGACTGGACGCAGAAGTGTTATTTTTTTTTCGAAATTTCAGAATTCAACAAACATTAACTTTTTCCCGGCCAATCTCAGAGAGTACACGGTTGAGAGAGGAGAATTTTGAACCCAGTGGTTTCACAATGGACTTCCTAAAGTTCTGGGCGCGTCATCAGAGAACTCTCAGACTATTCTAAAGTAAAAAGACTAAACCCATTTATGTCTGCAAGACAACCTTTAATCGCTTTGAGCTGTGAGAATTGATGTTTACCAAAAAAAAGAATTATGAATTTTTATATGGAGCCTTTTATTTCATGACATAAATACACATACAGAGGTTCCTGCGATTTGAGAAAAAAAATGTCTATGCTTTCGGCCACAAAAGTCGAGAGGATGGCATTGCGTATCGCCCTTCGGAAGGCCAGGGTTCGAGTTTTGCTACGACCAACATCAAAAATTATAGAAAATTAATTTTTGTAATTGCGGCCGCCTCTCGGCAGGGAATGTCCAGCCCTTCGAGTGTGTTTCTGATATGAAATAAAAAAGCTCCTCTTGAAAATCTGAAATGAACTGTAGGTCCCTCCAATTGTTGGAAAAACATCACCACAAATCGGAGGAAAACGCCAATTACGTATATAAAGGGTGTGCCATCTGAACTTGAACAACTTTTTTATTTTATTTTTTTACGCAAAGCTTCATTGATTGCTTACTCATATTTTGAGTATATTATCCGACAAATCTGGGGCAAAATGATTCCCTTTTTCGTACACTTTGCATTACATTTTCCAGGCGTATATTGGCTTTGAGCTGAGCTATGGTTTGCGACTTGTCGAAATAAACTTCGTTCTTCAAGCACCCTCACAAAGAAAGGAAGTCCAGCGGCGTCAAACCGGCTGGACGCGGCGTCCAGTCGAAATTGCCATTTTTCGATATGATGACGGAGTAGCTTCATTGAATCGCGGCTAGTTTGTGCTGCCCCTCTATGCTGTTGAAACCAGAAGTTCCGAAAACCCAAAGTCACGCACCATCGCTCTGCAGCGCGCGCAATTGATTGTGCATTGACTGTATCGTTCTTGAAAAAATACGGTCCGATGATCTTTTTGGCCGATATACCGCACCAAACGTTCACTTTTTGATCAGAGAAAAGCTCCTCGAATAACCATGAAGCTCGTTGTATCGATGCTAGTTGATTTAAAGTGTATCGTGGGGTTTTTGTCCTTGTTGAGGCACGCCAGCGGTTCCAGGGTCCGCCTTTGGGAATCTCTCACCTAATGGTTAAATAAAACACGAATATGTTTGTTACCCACACACCCGGAGTATCTCGAAGCGAGAGTAAGTCGCTGGTCGGAGAATTCCTGCAGTTTCACACACGTGGGTCGATGCGTCGTAACTCTTCTTAACGTCCGTGCGATCTTATCGATTTGACAAAGTTCAAAATCAACTCCCTGTCTTGTGTGCTTTTCAAGTCTACCCAAGTGTCTCCAAAACCTAACTGGCCGGATGTCGTGTAGCGATCTCGTCAGCGTCGTTAGAGGAACAACCCGAAAAGTTCGGAATACAGAAGTAAAGCTCTTATCACGCCACCTGTAAAATAACGAATGTCAAAAATACAGAACGGAGGGAATAATTGTCTCTGTCTCGAAGCCATCGGCCTAGGAAAGATCAAAGGAGGAAGAAATAGTCATCTCTGTCTCGAAGCTACAAGGCATATGGAGAGCAGAGAAGGCCATCTCCGCCTCGAAGCTGCAAGGCTTATGGAGAGCAGAGAAGGCAATAGGAGCTAGGAAAGGAGGTGTTGTCATATCTGTCTCGAAGCTGCAAGGCTAATGGAGAGCAGAGAAGGCAATAGGCAGGAGTACTCAATAATGTTAAATAATAATTAACAAATTACTTACTACAACCTGCAACGTCCGGCTGCTGGCCGATCTGCTTCTCGCTCCGATTGTCGGCGAAATGAGCTTTCTGCTTGGAAAGCACAATTTATATAGCCTTTGCCGGGTCGCTCTCCCCCTGAGTCCTCCAACGCAGTGGAGGTCTTCTTCTTCCTCTGCTTCCACTCAGGTTTAAATCGAGCAAAAAGCATGCAAGGATTGAGGAAATAAAGACTATGGCACGGCATGGAAGACAGCACATATTTCTTGCTATTATTTCAATAAATTAGTCAAGTCCTATAAAAAATTCCACTTATTCAAGCTTCACTGTATTCACACAAAATTTTAATGATGTTTACAAATTTGTCTAGGAGCGTGCATATACGAGTATGTATATATTTGTATGTATGTATGTATGTCTATCTGCAAATTTGGCTCAATGATATAAACAATCCCAACGAAATAATCAAAAGAGCCGTCGAGTACCAGCAGTCAGGCTGTCAAGTCATCCATACTAGTTTTTATGGCATTTACATATAGACTGCACGTGTGGGTGTGTGTATATGTATGCCTGTATGTACATATGTATATGTATATATTGTAGTATAAAATATGTTTATGTGGCAATGGCAATGACGGACTTGTTGGTTGAGTGATGGTACACAAGCCAAAGCAAACGGATATGTATATATATATGCAAGCACGCACATACACACACACACACACACACACACATTTCGAGTGATTGAGTAAAAGTGGATGTAAGCTTTCGCTGTTAACTTGCGGTATGTACTTGGGTTTAGTGGGCATGTACTCATGCATACATACATATATGTGTATGTATGTTTATTTGTGCGTATCTGTGTGTGTGTGTGTTTACACGATCGCCACGTCACTTGATGTATTGGTGTAGTGAGTTGATTATGTGGGAAATAATGTGGGAATGTACATACGAGTACGTACATAGATAAATATGCATCACTTGTATATATGTTTGTATGTATGTAATGTATATAATTTTTTTATGTCTATGGTATATGTAATCCTCAACATATTGCTATGAAATAAATTGTGGAAAAATTGTTTTACAAACGATTAAAATCACCACCAATAACAACAACAACTACAACAAGTACAACAACAACAACAACAACAACAACAACAACAAGTATAAGTGCAAGTACAACAACAACAACAACAACAACAACAACAACAACAAGTACAAGTACTACAACAACAACAACAACAACAACAACAATAATAATAACAACAACAACAACAACAACAACAACAACAACAACAACAACAACAACAACAACAACAACAACAACAACAACAACAATAATAATAATAATAATAATAATAATAATAATAATAATAATAATAATAATAATAATAATAATAATAATAATAATAATAATAATAATAATAATAATAATAATAATAATAATAATAATAATAATAATAATAATAATAATAATAATAATAATAATAATAATAATAATAATAATAATAATAATAACAACAACAACAACAACAACAACAAGCGAAAGAAAGAGCAAGAGAAGCACATATGCTTTCCAGGAAAATAAAAACAAAAACAAAAACAAAAAAAAACGCAAACAAAACTTAAGTAGCTTTTCTGGGCCGTAATTCACTACATCCCCTCCCCTCCTCTCCCCTCTTCCGTCTTCCTTATTCTCCCACGCCATTTTACATTTTCGGCAGCTGTCGATAGGCGTAAACGGCAGTATATTTTCCAAAGTTCAGTCGTTCATTTCGTTCGATAATTTCACGTTTTTCATATTTTCAAGCACAATTTTACACCTTCCAGCTTAACACATGCATACATACATACATACATATGTACTTACATACAAAAGTTAATATGTAAAACCATAAATTTCCGCTTGCGTGTACGCCGCAAGCTGCGGCTCAGACGAATTGGAGTTGCAGTGTGGTGGTGAGCGCCTTTGAGAGTCCATAATTTGGCATTAAATGAAGAAAGTTTACGTGCATATTGCAATTTAATGACGCCCGCATACATACATATCTATGTACATACTTAGTCGAACTTAAATTGACCCCTTTGTTGAGCACAAGCAGCTCAAACAGCAAGCAGAAGAAGCAACTACAAGTGTGCTTTCACTCGCTCAGTTGGTCGCTGCTCGTCCATTCGGCCGTGAGCAAATCCTGTTTGGGCCAGAACTTTTTCCTCAACTAATAACCATAAAATATTCGTACATGCTTCACGGACCAATGGCTTAGTGACTGGGCTGGCGTATGATTCAGTGACTCAGTGGCGGGATTTTATGCGCAACCATGCAGACATACACAAACGTACATACATGCCTATATATTATTTTTTATTATTTATTCTCTTTTTATTATTATTTTTTTTTTTTTGAAAAAGTATAAGTCCGCCTAACAAGTAAAATAGGTTGTTAAGGCAATAAAATTATGTTGGTATTAGTGTGTGTGTGTGTGTGTCTGTGTTGTTGTTGTTGTGGTTGGGCCGCAAGGGTTTAGTAAATTTGCCACACAAAATGGTCATTCAGTGGCATGAAAGCACAAAGCGACAAGCATAGTCATACATACCTATATGTACATATGTATGTAGTCAGACAAACTTACATGCGAAAGCGTTTGTGGTTGAAGAGTGTTGTAGCCAATAAATAAAAGTGAGTGTGGTGTCTACAGTGGTGGCGATCAAAATCAAAACAGTATACATTTTAATAAAAAAAGAAATCTAAAATTTTTACACGGATCACATGTTGGTTTGTTAGTCCAAAACTGAGCTCAGTTTTAGAATTTTAGCATTCTCTCCATTAAGCTATAGTGATGGCTTCTTCGAAGGATCATCTGATTCGGATTACATTAGATAGGTCAGAATCACTTTGAGCTGAATCAATAAACAATAAGCTATTCAGCTTTTCTTGAGCTGAATGCTCAGACTACTAGCTCCAAAACAAATGGTAGACCTACAGTTTTTCTAAGCCACCTCAGAGCTGTCGACGGAGTTTTATGAAGAGCTTTTTGTATTTCGTTAGATATAAACTCGGAGAAATTGATATTCCCGGCCGAGGCGTGATAACAGTTAGTTTTTTCTCTAGCACACATTGCTAACTACTCAGTTACCGAGCCCACCAAAACTTCTCCTTATTTTTCTTCTTCTTCTTTTTCTTTTCTTTCTTCTTATTTTCCCTCTTCTTCTTCTTGTCATTCTTCTTCTTCTTCTTTTCCTTCTACTTCTTCTTTTCCTTCTTTTTCTTCCTCCTTTCCTTCTTATTATTTTGCTTCTTCTTCTTCTTATTCTCGGATAAAACCCGGGTCAACTTCGGTACGTAGGATCGGCTGTCTTGAGATTGGCCAGGATATGTTCAAAAGTGAACTGCTACCTCGCCGATCTTTCCCACTTCTTCACTGCTAGACATCTAGGAATACAACCGACCAAATCCTCGGATACCCTCTTCACCAAAAAATTCCGACTGTAAACAATCCGAAGATGGCCTGCACTCCTTCACTCCGCACACGACCGCAATTGCCGCAACAAAATACTCAAAGCGCTAGACGGCAGCACCTGGAGTAAAGACAAAGAAACCTTGCTGGCGGCAATTGGCCGACCGCTCGTAAGCTATGCTGCGTCGATCTGGGCGCCGGAGACGAACGAGACGCAGTTCAAGAAGTTACAGGTTTGTCAGAACACCGCCCTTGGGACTGCAACAGGAAGCAAGCAGTTCCGAAGGGAGCACCCCAGTAGGCACCTTATTGAAGCTGAACCTCCACCTAGGCATATCAGAAAGGGAGTACTTGACTTGAAAAGCACCATCCAGCAACACGTACAACAACCGCTAGACAGGACGGCGTACAGACAAGCACTGAACGCCATTCACCAGGAGTCAGTCAACACCTTCAAAGACTCCCTATTGCAGTCAACGAACTCGAGCTGCCTGGAGTGACCCGCGTGACCCTGGCATAACTTAGATTTGGATATTGTAGCAGGTTAAACCTCGAACCCAGCATACCCAACGTATGCCCTGCATGTGGAGACTCTCCGCACGACACTAACCACCTCTTCACATGTCGCCTTAAGCCGACTCATCTAACCCCCCTCTCGCTTTGGTCCAATCCCGTCGAAACAGCACTTGGACCTCCCTTTAGATGACCTCGGCGACTTAGATTGACAAAGCCTGCCCTAAGCGGGGTTAAACAAGCCGCTACTACAACAACAACAACCGAATTTGGTCCCATGCGACTTTTTTTGTTTCCAAAACTCACGTGACCACTCCGTGGAACCCATTTCGACTCGATTGACGGTGTAAAAGAAAATTCGCAGAGGGAACTGAGGTCGACTGATTTCAACAGCCGTTTAAATTGTGTATATTTCTTCGATTCTAAGGAAATGCTGTTCCTTTCTTTTACATTTTAGTCCTTGTAACGTTTACCTTAGGCCAATAACTGAACCAAGGAAACTATCAGTGCCTAAAAGTTAACGCTTTCTTTCTCCGTTACATTTTTCATTTCCTGCGCTGTTAACATTTTTATCGCCAGCACTGTACTTTTGTGCGTACTTTCACAAAAAACACAAAAAAAAATTGTAACTTTGTCTGCCTTTGGTTACATTGAAAAAAATATAATAGTGGAATAATAAAAACCTTGCCCAATGAAGAATGCTTTAGATGTATCTTATGTTTATTTCTTTTTTCATTTTTTTTTTTTTGCATTATTTCCAACATTTGTACATTCAAATATTATTATTTATTATATATGTACTTCAAAGTATATGTTGGACTAAACATGTATACGTATATATTTATATTTATATATGGGTGGGCGAATATTTTCATATTCGTCTGTTTCATATTTATTTTTCTTGAAATTTTATTTATGTTTGTACAGCTGTAATATGACCTTATCAAGTGGCAAATATATCCCATTGCGTCTGGGGCAATTTTTGCCTTTTTAAGAACAATTACCCACCGAAAAAAAAAACAAAAACAACAAACAGCGGGAAGTCAAGTATTATTGTGAGGAATTCATTTTTATATCAGATATTAAATAGCTTAGATTATCAAGGTCCCACAAATAAACAAAACAACATGTAATAAGTATGTAAGTAGCAAAGTAATAGAAGATTTAATGACTTGAAAAAGTAGAAGCAATTATGGATTTTATTGCTTTAATTTAATTTTTCGTTATTAGCTTTTCTTTTTGTTTTTTTTTTTTTTTTTGTGAACGTGCAACATGTTTTGACATCATTTTCTACTACGGAGGTCAGCATATTTTCTGATTAGTGAGTAGTGAGAAAGGAAATGAAGACTCAGTTAAGCGCCATTTTTCATTCTGAAGACTCATAACTGACATCTTCTTCTTTCTCATTGGCATGAGCACTGCTTCCGCGATTATAGCCGAATCAACCATAGCGCGCCATTTGTTACTTCTCTTCGCATTTTGGCGTCACTTGGAAAGAAGAAGTGAAATCAAGTCAGATCTACCTCTTCCTCAGCTTCCAGTGCCCATTGATCGAATGTCGACATCGTCCACGCTTCTGGGCAATATAGCAGGGCGGAAATAATGAGGCACTTGTAGAGTTTAGTCTTCTTTCGTCGAGAATGGACTTTACCTTTCAATTTCCACACATTCCAAGGTAGCAGCCGTTAGCAAGGTGAGTCTCAGTTGGATTTCAAGGATGTATTGTCTGTGGATGGAGCCATGTGTAGAAGTTCACGCAAATGAGGAAAGTTTTTGAGGCTGTCATTCACCTGAGAGTGGCCAGAAAGGATTCCTTTGCATATGGTTCAAGCAGCTCACGACTTCCGGTCTTAGATCACGTAACCCCTGGGTAGCCAACAAACATCCGTTTGGAGGCGAGCTAGGTAAAGTGAGAAGGCGAATCCCATGCGGTTGTGCATAGAGTTTGGGATCCACCACATGAAAAACAAAATCCAATGAAAAATGCAAATCAGCCTCGGACGAGAGATCCCGCTTTTGATGACGAACCCAGTAAATGTTTTAAGGTTTGCGATTATAGGGCATGCACCCGAAATGTCTGGTCCCTTAATTTGGGAAGGTGTCGCTGACATCACCGCGGTCCAAGAAATGCGATGGACGGGACAAGGACGGAAGAAGGTGGGTCCTTGTGAAATTGACTACAGCGAAAATTTGGTGTCGGTTTCGTGATGGGAGAGAGACTCCGTCGCCGAGTACTGGCATTCACTCCGTTGAATGAACGTCTCGCCACAATCCGCATCAAAACGAAATTCTTTAACACCACGTTAATTTGCGCCCACGCCCCGACGGAAGAGAAGGGCGATGGGACCAAGGATGCCTTTTATGAGCGCTTCGAACGCACTTATGAGCGCTGCCCCGCCACGACGTCAAAATTGTGCTTCAACGCCAGGGTGGGCAAAGAAGTCGAAAAATTCAACCTCCACGACGAAACATTCTCAAATGGGCTGAGGCTGATCGACTTCGCAGGGGCCCGAAATATGGTTGTAGCACTAGATTCCAGCATAAGAGAATTCAAGCTACTTGGCTGTCTCCAGATCGAAAAACTCTTAACCAAATCGATAATGTTGTGATTGAAGAAAGACACGTATCCAGTGTTTTAGATGTGCGTACGTTCCGAGGTCCTAACATCGACTCGCATCACTATCTTGTCGCAGCAGGTATGGCTTCATTGGATTCACCATTAATAGATGGCAGGCTACAATGACCTTTGAGGCACTGAGCATACAATATATGTAAATCAGTTTAATTCACAAACTAAGAATGAGCTTTTTATACCTTTCATGTACAAATAAATGATATTTTAACTGTGGACCAAAGTATGTACGAGTATGTAAGTACCAGCAGGAGAAGAGATATTTCCTTCAAAATTTATATCGATATGATCACCATGTTATGTCCGTCTGTCCATCTGTTTGAACGCAAACTATTGTAGTACTACAGTTTTTGAGATATTTCTTCTGTTAGACTTAAACGATATTTTATAGGAACTGGCCAGCTCGGACTTTTATACATACGAACTATTTTTCAAGATTTGTTATATTGAGTCATAAATCCGTTAGAAATGCTTCTAAAAGCATAATCAATTGTTCAAAAATGAGCTTTTTTGCCAAAAATCCGTCAAAAATGCATCTAACAGCTTGGAATCTGATATTAGAATTTCGAATATACAAATAAATATGATCACCGAAAATTATCGAAATCGAAGTACTATAACATATAGCCCCCATACAACCGATTTGTTCGAAAATGATGTTTTACCGAAAATCGGTCAAAAAAGCAGCTAAGAGCATACAATTTTGTATTCTTTATTCGTATATAGAAACAAATATTGTCACCGAAAATTATCGAAATCGGAGTACTATAAGACATAGCCCCCATATAACTGATTTGTTCAAAAATGAAGTTTTAGGCCAAAACTCCGTAAGAGAAGCTTCTAAAAGCACAAAATTTTGTATTCTACACACGTATATACAAATAAATATTGTCACCGAAAATTATCGAAATCCGAGGCCTATAGGACATAGCCCCCATACAACCAATTTGTTCAAAAATGAGGTTTTGAGCCAAAAATCAGTCAAAAAAGCAGCTAAGACCATAAAATTTTGTATTCTACACTCATTTATGTAAATAAATATTGACGTCGAAAATTATCGAAATCGGAGTACTATGAGATATAGCCCCCATACAACCGTTTTTTCAAAAATGATATTTTAAACCAAAAATCAGTCAAAAAAGCAGCAAAGAGTATAAAATTTTGTATCCTACACATTTACGTACAAGTAAACATTGTTACGGAAAATTATCGAAATCGGAGTACTATGACATGTAGCCCCCATACAACCGATTTGTTCAAAAATTAGGTTTTGGATCAAAAATCAGTCAAAAAACCAGCTAAGAGCATAAAATTTTATATTCTAAACTCGTATATAGAAACAAATATTGTCGCCGAAAATTATCGAAATCGAAGTAATATAAGACATAGCCCCCATACAACCGATTTGTTCAATCATAAAATAAAATACCATAAATTTGATATGGTTATGAGTGGTATAAAGACTACGACATAGCAGCATTTCTTACTTGTTCTATATATAAATTTTAACGAATTAAATGTTGCAATTGTCTAAATCTCATTCTGGTTATATTTGTATGCTATTCTTG
The DNA here is from genome assembly GCA_037013455.1 of Ceratitis rosa. NCBI lineage: Eukaryota > Metazoa > Arthropoda > Insecta > Diptera > Tephritidae > Ceratitis > Ceratitis rosa. The sequence continues at coordinate 8,003,757 of JAWMAG010000001.1, read as the reverse complement.
AACCTCTATCAATTCTAATTTGTTTTTGTTTTTTTTTTTTCTACCAAACAAAAGTTTAAATCTCGCTCACCCACATTTTATTCGAGAAACAAACTCACTCAAGCATACCCACTTTTATCACAATCTTCAAACATCTGTCATCCTATTGTCATTCACTGTTCATCACCAAGCGCGTCTAAGCATTGATAGCTGTCATAATTCTTCGCTCGGTCTGCACATATTAAAGTAATAAATGGCAGGAACTTGTAAAATACTTGGAATTCGAATCGAAATCCCTTAAGGCTGTCCTCGACTTTTTCGTTCCTCCCACTCTCTTCCCCTCGCACTGTTTCAAGTTCTTATCTGAATTTATTTGACAGTGAAGTAGTTTTTTCCTCGCTGGAAGAAGAAGAAACATGAGTTTCGGTACTTGTAATACAATGCAATTGACAGTTTTGGGGTATTAATATTGACTTTGTTACGAAAATAAAACCGCAAATTTTGTATATGGTAAATGTGAAATTTGTTTCTGTTTGTAGTGGAAAAACAAACACCAACAAGAAATAAACAAATGCAACTGCTGACCAAGCAGCATTTGATTGGTAAATAAATGAATCACCGCTATGATTGACAGAAAAATATATATACGTACTTCACGGTATAATAAAGCAAGCAAAGATAGTACAAACGTATATATGTATTGTATGTACACGTATGTATAGATACAGAGCAATATTAGAAATATGTACATATCAGTTTGTATGTTTCTATGAAAGTACAAAATTTATTTTCACTTTTCTACAAAATATTCCTTTGAAATACAAATAAATATAATATAATAAACCTGACCAACTGTAACTGCCCAAAACAAATTCGGCATACAAACAGGCATATATAATATTATATGTAATATAAAATAGAAAAAGAGTAATATATATGTAGTAACCATTAATGTTTTCAAAGCTTTCCAGAGCACGCTACAAATTGAAATTTTGTGATTTACAGAAAAATGTGTTTCTATGGAATTTTCGGCGTAACAAAAGGAACTCTTCTCACAATGGCGCTTTTTCACTGAACTTCACTTTTAATTAAAATAGATTATTCTTACTGTCTTATTTACTGTCATATTTATTAAATTTTATTAAATTCTTGCATTGTCGTTTGTTTTTAGTAGTAGTGTAGCTGTCGTTGGTTGGTTGGTTGGGGCGTATGAGCAACTTTTTTAGAAATCCATATTAAAAATTAAACAGTTTCAATCCAATGGACGGGCATCTATTAAATAAAGTTATAAAACAAATTTTCTAAAATATTTAAATTTTTATCTAAAATAATTAAAAAAAAATTATTCTCAATGATGCTCGACTAAAGAAGAAACAACTCACGATCTTGTTGTCATGACTAGGATGGGAGTCCATAATGCTCACACCTCTGCAAAAGTAACAGTGTGTACAGTGTTCTCGGGCATTTTTTTATTGATCGATTATAAAGATAATATTATTAAGATAAAGATGTTTCTATAACCGTAGAATACTATGCTTCAATATTCGAGCAACTAAAAGAATCTATTAAAGAAAACAGACGGAGAAAGTTTACGATAGGTGTGCTGCTTTTGCAAGAAAAGTGTCGCGTTGCGTTGGTAGCCCCGCATAAGACGGGCCTCGATATTTTCAATCATCCACTCCACAACCCAGTTCTGACCACGAGTAATTATTACCAAAATGAAAACAGAGATGAGGGGTAAAAAAATTATCACCGAGGAAGTAGTTCCGGTGTATTTTGATAATAAAAATAAAACAATTTTTCTATGAGGACATACATATTTTAATTAAAGGATCTGAAAAATCTATCAATCTTGCGAGTGAATGCATATTATATATTGAAAAGAAAATATAATTTGTTGTTTTTTTTTCACTTCCACCCCTTATCGGAATATAGAAATGTTTCTTCTCAGCGTTCACTGTTGTCTAATAGAGACATATTAATATCAAAGTAAAAGAAAATTACCCAATAAATGATTGATAATTATCCTTTACTTCTGCTAATGGTTAATTTTTAGCAGAAAAAATTGTAACACCTTCACCCATTCACCCATTCAGCTCATTTTAGACATAAATGCCTTTGATTCGCTTGAGTTGCATGACATTTCCAGTTAAGCGTACAGGATGGCTCTTATCAGCAACCGTAACAAAACTATTTGCTGCATTCCAAAACTTATTTAGCACGCAATTTTCATATCAGAAGTGATTAATAATATTTTCTTTTCATTAATTTTTACAAATAACTATTAATATGCCGGTGCATGCAATGGATTTTTTTCTTCGAAAGAAAATAACTCAATTAAGTCCGAAGAAATTCAAGTAAAATTCGTAGAATACGCAGAGTTGCGTGGCACGCAAATATTTACAGGCATGAATAAATTGATCGAAACCATATTTTACCTAGACATTTGTATTGCTTATAATGGATACTTCCACGAACTGCGTCTGGAAAATGTTGAGTTCTAATTTTAATATTTACATATTTCCAAACTTTTGGCCATAAAAATTATTATTAAATTATTGCCAATTTGAATTGGAAACAGCCTTGAGAACTAAATTCAAATTTTTCTATCTCTATGCTCTTTTAACTTTATTTTGTTGTATTTTTTTATTGCCTTTATTCTTTTTCTTATTGTCTTATTAATATTAAAAATTTTACATATTATCTAAATGGTTATCACACCTTTGGGTGTGTGTCTGGGGTTAATACCAATCAGTACGCCTAATTGTAGGCAACGTTTTTTACTATACAATTTATAATAGTCATATAGCAACAAAATCAATCAAAACCAACTAAATAAAATTATAAAAAAACACCTGCACTTTTATAAGAGAAGAAAAATATTTATTTATTTATTATTTATATATACCTATATATATGTATGTATATTACATATGATTAAAGCTTTGTGGTCGCTGTTGGGGTGTGCATCTTGATGTTGTTTGAAGGGACCTACAGTTTATACTAAGCCGCCTCCGAACAGATGATGGATTTTTATGAGGAGCTTTTATTTCATGTCAGATATACATTTGGAAGGCAATTAGAGAAATTAACTTTCTATTATATTAGATATTGGTCATACCAAGACTCGCGCTCTGGCTATCCGAATGTTAATACACAATGCTAGCCACTTTGTGAATACCATCTCTTAAATATGAGTCCGCTTCATTTCCTTCAAAAGATTCGAACCGGTGACTTCCCTAAATCATTTAGCAACCGCCGATAAAGCCAAAAGCAAAGCCTGTAGAATATAGCGAGTGGTGTAAAACCTCCGATATCGTTGTCATGTTGCAAAATCACATTGTCATGCCTTTCGATCGTTTCAGATCGTTTCAGACCGTTTTTAAGCCAAGCAAGGCTCAATCAAATTAATTTTACTCGGTACTCAGTGGTTTTAGCAGCTCGTTGTACATCACACACGTCTGTTCCCACCATATGCCATATGCATTACATTTGAAGAGTTGATGTTTTTTCTTCGGCGTTGATGTGGTCGAAGATGGCACGGGTTCAACAGGTTTAGCAAGGTGTTTTTTTCTTGGGGTTATCGTAGTATGGTATATCCTCCTTTAATATCTATACACGAACTGGTGCAAAAATGCTTTTCTTTAATGATGATTTCAAGTAGCTGTTTCGATGTGAAAGACTGCCTTTCGACAGCTCAAAAAATTGGTACGACCCCCCAATATTTTTGCTTTTGAATTAATTAATTTGTTTTTACCGAACAGATATTTATTTTATTTTATTTATTTGTATGCATAATAATTATGAATAGTTAATTTTACATTAAAGGCAACTAGCAGCTGGGACAATCGGCCTCCGAACGGAAATTATTTGTTTAGTTTGCGTTTGGCAAGCATCTTTCAATAACTTTATAAGGAGCATGCCTTTGCTAAATATGAATAAACGCGCCTAAATGTAGGCAAAATTTCACCCATATTAATTTTAAAATATTCATATGGCCACAAAATCATTAAAAGTTTAACTGAAAGTGAATTTAATTTGCTATATATCCAAAATATATACATTTCTGCTCAACTTTCAAAAAAAAAAAACAAAAACAAAAAAAAAACTTTGTAAGAACTTGTAATAGCACGGATTAAGAGTGTATACACTCGAAGTATTTTGTTTCTCTAGTTTAAGCTACTTTTTAATTAATTTCAATATTAATTGTTTCAACATACTTTCGCGCTCGGTACAATAACAACAAACAAAACAATAACAACGAAAACACACAAACAATCTCAACTCTCTACTTTGCATATCTGCAGTTGCAAGCACTTACACTTCTGCGCTAAAGAAAGTTTGGCTAACGTACACAACAAACAACAACAAAGAAGAACAAAAACAGTAAATACAAAATTTATGTTAGCGCGACTTAATAACGGCGACCGTTATTTGGCATAAATTTCCGAAAAGAAAAACAAAAATAACTTAAGACTTGGCGTTCAACACTCGGCCTAACTCCTAACTTGGATCCAGAGTATACTTTAAGCAGATTTTGCCAAGTTAAAGAAAATGTTTTGTGTTTTTTTTTTTAATTTATTTTTACGTTTCTTTGTTATGAAATTTCACTTTCAGTGTAACGAGTGGCGGTATTTGGGTAATAAGTGCAATTTAAGTCCCATAAACTAGTAGTCGGAGCACGCGAATTACTTGCGTTTCCTTAGCGTAATGCATTTCGTGAGCCTTAAAGGATATTTCGGTTTGCGCTTTTATTTTTATTTAATTTTTTGTTTTTTTTTTTTGAAATTAATGGGCTCTTTATTATACGAGTATGCTTATTATACAATAAGTGAGCAAGAAACCGTCATGAATTCAATTTTCCTAATGAATTGATTTTATATACACACAACAACAACAACAACCTAAACAGCTGCAATGAGCAAAGCTACAACAACAACTGCCTAAATTACTTAAAAAAAAACAAAAAAATAAAAAAAAACAATCGTCCAAATGCGAAATAAAGCCGTAAAGCTTCAACTCGCTCCTGCAATAGAGTCGTAAAATAAAAATGTCTGTGTGTGTATACTCGTATATATGGTATGTATGTATATATGTGCAGATGAAATGTTTACGAATGTAAACAGAATGGAACAGAGTAAACTTTTTTTTAATATAAATTAAGCAAAAAAAAAAAAAGGAAAGGCTCTACAAACAAACACACACACACATGCACCTACTGGGACAGACACATACACCAGCAAAATGTCCACGTGGTAGATGCCAGCGAGCATTTAAAACTATAAATACTTTGTTTAAACACATTTAGAGTGCTTAGTAAGTACGAAACCAAAAAGAATCATATATGACTCATATTCACTCATTTTTGCTTGAATCACATGTAATCAATCATAAAACTAATTTTTTTGATAAGTCAAATGGTACTCATACTCATACTGAGCATCCGTTTTTCAATGTGTCAAATATGAATATTTTTTGGGCAATAATTTTTTGGTTAAATTAGCTACTAAGACTAAGATTTGGAATAAATCACATATGACTCATATAAAGACTCTTTTTTCTTGGATGAATCATAAATGATTCATATTGATTCATATTTTTTTTTGGATCAGTCACATAAAATTTACATATTGAGGTTAATATTTTCCATAAGTTACTTATGACTCATTGATACTCCTTTTTGGAATGAATCATGTAAGACTCTGAGAAAGATTAATTTCTTAGATAAATTGCATGTGACTAATACTGATACTAGTTTTTTGAATGATTCCCATATGATTCATATAGAGACTCACTTTTCGAATGTGAAGTATTTTTTTTAAATAAAAACTAATTTTTTTGATATTTAAAAAAGATTAATTTTGAGTGCCTTTAATTGGATAAGTCATATAAGACTCATACTGAGGATCATACACACGTATGACTTATTTTGGCTATAATTTTTAAATAAATTATGTGACTGATATTAAGACTAAGTTTTTGAATGATCCACAGTGACTCAAATGAATACTCATTTTTTGGATGAATCATAAATGATTCATTTTGAGTTTTTTTTTTTGGAATAGTCACATAACCATTTATTTCTTTAAGTTATATATATATATATTTATGGTATATATATAAAGTTGGCGCTTTGTAACCGCTGAATCGATCTTCGGCCGAAATTTAAATTATATATGCCGCCTAAATAAAATACTCAATTTTGGAATAAGTCACATATGATTCCTATAGAAATTCATTTTTGGTTGAATCACTTATTATTAATTATAAGACTTATTTTTTTTTTTTTTTTTATAAGTCGATGAGACTCATACTAAGCTTAATTTTTTCGATGAGTCACATATGACTCATTTTGGTAAAAATATTTTTGGATAAATTAGGTACTTGTAACTGAAAGTGAAGCTTATCATATTTGACTCAAATAAAGACTAAATTTTTGAATGAATGATGATTCATATTGAGTCACTTCATTTGAACTATGTAGTCACATAAGGCATATATTATATTATTCGATAAGTGACATATGACTCTGAAACTGATATTAGAGATCATTTTTTCGATAATTTGTAGGTGAGTCATTTAGAATAATTTTCGATAAATTACACATAAATAATAAAAAAACACTACGTTTTTGATTCAGTTTAAAATTAATATTTTGGATAAGTTACATACAAAAATACATGATTTATAGCAACCTGATTTTTTGTATAAGTCATATAAAATACATACTGAGAATTATTTCTTCGTGAAGTTACATATGACTCATAAAGACTCATTTTTGCAGATAAATTATATATGACTAACAGCGGGACTAACTTTTAAAATAAATCACATTAGACTCATATTGAGACTAACTATTCGTGCCGACCTTTATATTGTCTCAGAAAACGCACATTGAGAACTATTCTTTATTGTTTCGCATTGAGAATTATTTTCAGAACAAATTAAGACGATGCTTTTGTATGAGTCATATATAACTCAAACTTAAACACATAACTTAATTTTAAGCCCATTTTTTTTTTGGATGAATCCACAGATGACTCGAATTGAGAGTATCATCAGCCACATATGTATATGTTTGTACTTATGTAAATATATATTCAAGGACTCTGAACCCATCAAATTTGCTCGCTGGGTTACATTTAAAATACGAGTACTCCTCTTTGTAAGAAACTCAAGCAGACGGCCAGAAGGCGCAAAAGCTGAAAGTGTACTTACCCAACAACGTTGACGCTCATAAATGGTTTGCTGCATTGTTCTTGAAAAAGAATAAAACAGAACGTCATCATATTTTCTTTTGCTCCAACAGCAACAACAGCGGTATTGTGCTAATTTGGCTTTCGTAAGGCACCTTTTTGTCAAAAGCGTACAAGAAAAAAAAAACGCCCAAACTGGTCACACAAGTGACCCACTTCCGGCCATTCGCCTACACAACAACAACAACAACAGCAACGACAAAGGAAGCAAAGAAATTACAATATCAAGCAGAGGAAAATGAATTTATATGAAATTCTACTTTTCATGCTATTATTATGGCCATTTGAGTGGTAGGGATGGATGTTTCTACCCTGCCGGGAAAAATACTACTTGTTAACTAGAATCCAACTAGTTTACATTTTCACACCAACTAGTTCATCTTCCTTTTATTTTCCATGTAAGCAACTGTTATTTTTAACACAGCAATGTCCTACGAACTGTAAGTGTATGCATCAGCTGCATACTAGTTAAATACCAGTTCATATATATACCAGTTAAAATACTAGTTCCTTCATACCAGTTGCATCCTACTTGGCAAAAACCAGTTCGATTCAAGTATTCCAAACGATTAAGCGGATTTTAATGAATTTTTTCGGTGCACTTAAGTAAATTTGAAATTGGTTTTGAAAACTCCTTACATGGGAAGCTTTATAGGAAGTGCAACAGATATCGATCTATGTATTTGAAGCTTAATTACGACTGTTCATAATTCTTTACAAAATGCAAAATCCATAATAATATGTGCATTTTTTTTTTTTTCGCAAAATGTCAAACTGGTATAAATTTGATCGCAAAATACTAGTTCTTATACTAGATTTTTTTCAAACTAGTAAAAATTTTACCAAGAAATACTATTATAATCCTAGTTTACAACAAACTAGTATTATTTCGTCTTCAAAATACTAATGTTTAATTAGAATTTTTGCCTACTAGCCCACATTTTTCATGCAGGGTGAGCCTATGTGTATGTATGTATTTGTGGTAGAGGAAAATAGGGAAAATATTTTGCTGTCGTGCTATTGTGCCATAAAATTTTACAAAGAATTTTTTGTGTAGTAAATATACAAACTTTCACACATAAATATACAGATACATACATATGGATGTTCGTCTACTATAAGAACATGCAAATACACGTATACTCGTATGTACATACATGCATAAAATAATAGTAGATAGAAATATCAACTAAAATCAACTAAGAATGCTTAAAATGGAACTGAAATCGTAGTGGAAATACGGATAAATGTCAAAGCATGAACAAATGTTTTGTCAGCTGCATTTCAAGTTTAGACAACAACTGCAATCAAATAACAACAACAATAACAATAAGGCAGCAATATCGCAAACAACAAAATCAGACAATTTTAAGACGATTCAAGAGAAGCCAAGAATGTGTGCTCAGAGCTTGAAATGAAATTGAATGAACAGATGAAGCAAAGCACAGCTGCTTTAAGGATAATTACGAGCAGCAATGAAAAATAAAAATGATAATTTAAAAGAACTAAAATGCAATAAAATAAAAAAACAAATAAAATACCATAAATTTAAGTCAAATAAACACAATACAATAAAGTAAAATAAGTGAAAAAATATACAAAAATAAAAAATAAAATAAAATATGGGGAAATAAAACAATACAAAAAAAGAAAAAAATTTAAACTAAATTGAATTATACAAAATAGAACAATATTAATTAAAACATAACTAAAATAAATATACATAATAAAATCAAACAAAAAAAATAAATAAGAAAATAAAGAGAAAAAAATATATAAATTAAGTTAATAATAACAAGAAAATCAAATCAAGTGAAATAAAATAAAATAAAAATTAAATTGAAATAAAAATTAAATAAAAAAATAAAAAGAAAAAACAAACAAAAAGAAAGAATAGAAAAAAAAAATGAGAAAAAATATAAATTAAATTAATAATAATAAGAAAATCAAATCAAATAGAATAAAATAAAAATTAGATAAAAAAAGAAAAATAAAATAAGGAAAAAATATTAAAATAAATAAATAAAAAGAAAAAAAGGAAAAACAAAAAAATATAAATTAAATTAATAATAATAAGAAAGTGAAATCAAATAAAATAAAATAAAAATAAAAAAAAATTAAATAAAAAAATAAAAAGATAAAAAGAAAAATAAAATGAGGAAAACATATAAATTAAATTAATTATAATAAGAGAATCAAATCAAATGGAATAAAATAAAAATTAAATAAATAAAATAAAAAGAAAAAATATAAATTAAATTAATAATAATAACAAATAGAAATCAAATCAAATAAAATAAAAATTAAAAAAAAATTAAATAAAAAAAGAAAAATAAAATGAGGGAAAAATATAAATTAAATTAATTATAATAAGAAAGTGAAATCAAATAAAATAAAATAAAAATTAAAAAAATAAAATAAATAAAAAAATAAAAAGATAAAAAGAAAAATAAAATGAGAAAAAATATAAACTAAATTAATAATAATAAGAAAATGAAATCAAATCAAATAAAATAAAATAAAGTAAAGTAAAACTAGTGAAAAATAAAATGAAATAAACTGTGCGAAAAATTTAGTCTCCAGGACGAAACATCCCCAAAATTCGTTAAGGCGAATCGACTTCACCGGAACCGAAATATGGTGGTCTGTAGTACTGGATTCCAGCATAAGAAAATTCACCAAGCTACTTGGCTGTCACCAGATCGAAAAACCCACAACAATATCGTTCAGGTTGTGATAGACGGAAGACTGTATCCAGTGTTTTAGTTGTGGTCCTAACATCGACTCGAATCACTATCTTGTCGCATCGAAGCTACGCACGCGCCTCCGTGTGTGTGAGAACGCCCTTCAACAAGCACAAGGAAGGTTCGACTGCCTAACGATTTTCTACTCGCCCTGCACACCAGCTTTTTGGGAACACTTATCAGCAAATTCTCTACGCACCGCTGCTGCGGAAGCAATTGGTTTTCGGCAGGTCAGAAAAAGAGCTGGCACGATGAGGAATATCGAACTGCAGTGGAGAGAAAATATACTACCAATCTCGTAACCTAGTGATCAACATCAACACAAACGAGGTGCAATATATACCGAGAGATGAAGAGGGAAGAGTGATGCATTTGCAGGGGGAAAAAGAAAGACGCCGAAATGCGTGAGTATGAAGCGCTTGAGAAGCTGACCGACAAGGGCAATGATCGAAAATTCTACGAAAAGATACAGCGACTTATGGCAGTGAAAATGAAATACCCGTAGATGGTGAACCCGAAATCCCTATCGATGATGATGGAAAGGACGTGCCACTATCCGACTGTGTTGAAGTTCGAATAGCGTTTGACTGCTTAAAGATACAAAGCGGTTGGAGTTGACGGCCAACCGGCAGAACTATTCAAACATGGAAAAATATTGTCGGATGAAGGCATGCCCGTTTGGAGCCTAAGTGTACTCTGCCCAATCAACAAAAAGTGCGAATCCACAGTCTGTGCCAATTACCGTGGAATTAACCTTCTTAGCATCGCATATAAGGTCCTATCAAGCGTATTGTGTGCAAAACTGAAGCCCACCGTCAACAAAAACCACCTCTTCGTCGATTTTAAAGCAGCCTTCGACAGCAAGAAAAGGGGCTAAATTTATGCCGCTATGTCTGAATTTGGCTAGACAATATCAAAAGCGCAGTCAAAATTGGGAAAGACATCTCCGAGCCGTTCGGTACCAAACGAGGTTTCAGACAGGTTGACTCTTTGTAATGTGATTTCTTTAATTTGATTCTGGAGAAGATAATAAGAGCTGCAGAGCTAAATATACAAGGTATACAAGTTGCTCATCATATCCGTCCCACTATATGGCGCAGAAGCATGGATGAGTCGGCTTTGGGAGTCTAAGAGAGAAAAGTTTTGCAAACGATTTATGGTCCTTTACGAATTGGCAATGGCGTATACCGCAGAGGATGGAGCGATGGACTGTCAAAAGTGGAGAATAAAATAAAATAAAATTATTTTATGATGACTAATGGCTCCTCTTGAGGGCAATTCTTCACCAGCAAATCTTTCGCCAAAGACAGGAACAGATGGTAATAACTTTGAAGCAGGTCCGGACTATAAGGTGGATGCATAAAAATCTCTCAACCAAACTCCCGGAGCTTCTGGCGAGTCACTATCTATGTTTGTAGCCTGGCGTTGCCCTGATGGAACACTCTCTACTGGCCAAAGCTGGCCGATTCTGGACGATTGCTTCCTTCAGACGGTCCAATTGTTGACAGTACAGTTCCGAATTAAGAGTTTTGTCGTATGGTAGCAGCTCATAGTAGATAATTTCCTGCCAATCACACCAAAGACACAGCAAAACCATCTTGGCCGTCAGTCCTGGCTTGACCACCGTTTCCGCCCTCTCACCGCGGTTCGACCACGACCATTTTCGCTTGACGTTGTCGTAAGTGATCCACTTTTCAGTGTCCCTCTTTGAGGCACGCTCAAACAAAACTGAATAAACCAATCACCAAACTGTCAGAGAAACTTTTTTAGTACGAAATCTCATCTAGCAGAGTCCGGTCGTACTTATACAACGCAAGATGCAGCTAAATAACGTCATCTATTGGAAAAATAATGGATTACTTTTTACTACACCAATATACTCGTATACATATGCTTATCTGGCCTAAGCCTATTTCTCTGACCATGACCCTTCTGCGGCCATTCCAATTGTACTTATATTTTGCTTTGTATTTCTTAAGTACTGATTTTAAGACGCGCTTAAAACTATGCGAAAATGATGTTTTGACAAAAGCAAACAGGGATAAATACATACATAATCGATATATTGATTTCTTTTAGAAAAGTGTAATAAAAACCCACAGTTTGCTATACTCGTACATACACGTACCTCTCGTTAAACTAATGCACAAGTTATTTGCATTTTTGCGCGCAAAATTAAAGCACCTCAACAAAATATGAGCATTCCTGAATGGAAACAAAAAAAAAATTATATAAAAAAAATGCAAAAAAAAGTTTGACGTAGTTAAAAATATTATATGTCAAGGCGATTTTAAAGGTAGGAAACTAATTTGCATGCTTGAAGGTTTATATGTAAATGAGAAAACGGATGGATTATTGATAACGCTGTTTTTAGGAGTTAACAAAATTGAATGCCAGTACGACTTTATGTATAGAAAAAGATATGCAAATATATATGATATATGCAAATGGAGTTTTGACTTGCTTAAGATTTAAATTGTTTTAGTCGAAGAGAACGGACAATCATTGTTGTTGAGCTGAGTCGAGTTGATGCGGCTGTTGGTCAGCGACCAACGCACTAAGGCCCAGAAGCCCATTGTGATACCGCTGCGAAACTCCAGTCTTCACTTTCTCAAATGTATCAACCATTTTTAAAAGCAACAAAATTACCAATTTTCTCTAAAGCTAACTCAGCGAGACTGTGAGTCAAGGAAGGGTTTCCCGAGGAACTTATGTCGGGCAGATGTCAAGGCTGAAAGTGACAGAGGTAGTATTCAATCCTCTTCTTTGTCATTACAGCTGCGGCAAAATTTATTAGAGTGGTAGCTCATTCTTTTCGCCCCAATAAACAATGTCCTGTTATTATATCATTAAGTTAATAGAGAACTGGTCCTGCTACCTACCGGAGATTTGAGCAGCCACTCGGCGACTTCCATGATTGCAAACAGTTCTCGAAGATGCTGCAGTGGTGTGGTAATCTCATGCTCATATTTATTGAGAGCATCGGTTCACAGTCCACTATTTCAACGAACTTCGGACCCCCTGTAAAGATGGCTATGGCTCCCTGATCGAGGGCAATTATATTTTCACATTCAGTTCTATTTAGGAGTATCGGGGTTAAATGATTGTCGAAGCACATATTGGAGGTGGTGTAGTCCAACATCCAACATAAAAAAGTTATAGACAATTATTTAAAAAATCAAGTTAAATTTTCTAATTGCGGTCGCCCCTCGGCAGGGAATGTCCATGACTCCGTGTGTATACCTTAGTGAATATGTCGAGTTTCGTTCCAAGTAAATCGCATTTGCGGCATTCGTTGCTTTTCTTATTTCATCAAAAGAAAAAAACAGCTGAAGCTCACCGGTTGCTGGTAGAAACTTATGGTGAACATGCTCCAGTGATTAGAACATGTGAGACATGGTTTCAATTTAAACGTGGAGATTTCGATTTGAAAGACTACGAACATCCTGGTGCAGCGAAAAAGTTCAAAGACGAGGAATTGCTGTTCATCCAACCCAATCGCAAAAAAAATTAGCAGAAACACTACATGTGACTCGAGGAGCAATTTGCCAACGTTTAAAAGCCATGGGAAAGATCCAGAAGTATGGAAAATGGGTGCCACACCAGCTGAACGATAGACAAATGGAAAATCGAAAAACCGTTTGTGAAATGCTGCTTCAACGATTCGAAAGGAAATCTTTTCTGCATCGAATTGTCACGGGGGACGAAAACTGGATTTATTTTGAGAACCCGAAGCGAAAAAAATCATGGATTTCCCCTGGTGAAGCTCGACTGCATCGCCAAATCACTTTGGCCGTAAGACAATGCTCTGTGTTTGGTGGGACCAGTGTGGTGTGGTGTATTACGAGTTGTTAAAACCTGGTGAAACGGTGAACACGGACCGCTACCAACAACAAATGATCAATTTGAATCATGCATTGATCGAAAAACAGTCGGAATGGGCCCGAAGGTATGGCAAAGTTATCTTGCAACATGACAACGCGCCGTCTCATACCGCTAAGCTGGTGATAGGTACATTAAAAACACTTAATTGGGAAATATTATCGCACCCGCCGTACTCTCCTCGACCTCGGACCTCGCCCCGTCCGACTATCACCTTTTTGCATCAATGGGACACTCCCTTGCAGAGCAGTGCTTCGCTAATTTTGAAGAAGTCGAAAAATGGCTCGTCGAATGGTTTGCCTCGAAAGAGAAAAAGTTTTTTTATTGGAATGGTATCCATAATTTGCCTGAGAGATGGGCAAAATGTGTAGAAACCAATGGTCAATACTTTGAATAAAAAAATTTTGAGATTCCTTTGAAAATTAAGTGTTTTCTTTATCGAAAAAACCGGCAAATTTCAACTAACATCCCTGGTAAATATACCTTCTACTCAAATATAAACGAGACTTTATCCATAACTCGACAAGGACAAGACATATGGCCATACTTTTTTTTTGCTTAGGTTGCCAGGACTGTTATGTGTTTATATGTCAAATTTGAGCGCGATCTGTCGCATAGTTTTTTTTTACGGCACTATAAACAAGTCAACCTCGAGTGTATTTTTCGAATTTTACTATGGAAATTAACGTTGAGCCGAAGAGTTTGTTTGAAATTTTGGTATTCCAATGGTATAAGTGCGACGGACGCAATGAAAATGTTGCAGAAGGCATATGGGGAGTCTTGCCTATCACGTGCACGTATTTTTGATTGGTATAAGTCGTTCAAGGACGGCCGTACATCGCTGGAGAACTTGCCCCATAATCGTCGTCCAGCAACGTCAATAAACGAAGAAAACGTCGAAAAAGTAAAGAAAATTGTGTTGGAAAATCGTCGTGTGACTGAAAGAGAGATAGCTAGTGAGCTCAACATATCAAATGGATCCGCTCATAGCATTATTCCCGATGTTTTGGGCTTGAGACGTGTGTCTGCTCGACTTGTTCCAAAATTGTTGCTCATACGTCTCGTCTTGTACGCGATTATTTGACCAAAAACAACGTAAATATTGTTCCGCAAGCACCGTATTCACCAGACATGGCACCGTGTGACTTTTTTCTTTTCCCTAAACTCAAATTGCCGCTTCGTGAAAAGCATTTTCAGTCGATTGAAGTCATAAAAGAGAATTCGAAGAAGAAACTGAAAGCCATACCTAAAGCGGCCTACCAGAAGTGTTATGAAGATTGGAAAAAAAGGTGGCATATGTGTATCGCCTCTAATGGTGACTATTTTGAAGGGGATAAAATAAATATTGAAGGATAATTAACCGTTTTTGTTTTATTGAGCCAGTCTCGTTTATATTTGAGCAGAAGGTATAACAATCTTTTCGCAATAAACTCTAAATTTTCGAAAAAAAACCGCACGATTAATGTGTATTTTTTTTAAAGCCTAGTATACGTAAATGAATGAAGTCTTTGTACAAAAAAATATTAAATTAAAGAAAAACATTATATTTAATTTTTTAGGCACATTCCACCGTAAGCACAGCTCAAAATTCATTAAGCAAAGCCAGTCAATTTACTTTCAGTTAAATGGCCTAGACAAATATGTGGATGTGTGAATGTGCGTTTACTATACAAATACTATCCAGTGTAAAAATATTCATATCTACATATGTATGTATGTATGTATGTATGTGCAACTAAGTCTATTTACCGAACTCTTATGAACATAGCAATTATGATTAATTTTAATTATAGTTACTCTTTATGTACCTATGGCCACAAGTCAAGGTCATTGGAGAGCTAAGTGTAAATTGTAAATTGTATGTGTGTGTGTGTGGTTGGCTGTGAGTTTTTATGTGTGATAATGTAATACTCTTACTGCAGCTAAAGCAGCTCAACAATGCACTCTAATAAATTTGTTTGTACGTAGCGTCTATAGGTGCTTAGGCGGCTCTTCCGCAGCTGTTGTTGACTTTTATAGAAAAACAAACAAAAAAAAAACAGCAACAACAAGAATAAAGCAGCTAATAAAAACAACAACAAAGCAGCTAATAAAAACAACAAAACAAATCAGCTTATAGTCATTCTCAACACAACCATTCTTGACATTGTGTCTGTCTGTTTATCTATTCTTCTGCCATTGTGTGATCCCGGCCGCCTTCACGAAGCATCAAAATGCGAGTATTTACAACTTAATTGCCGGCATTAACCCAGTTTTTTTTGTTTTTTCGAACGCTTTCGTTTATCCTAAGCCTTGTACGCGGTGTGTAGAATCCTTTCACCATTGCAGACTCTACATACATACATATGTACATACACGGTGTGTTCCAAAAATAACCGAACTCTATATTTAAATCATACAACATACAGCGCCATCTATTGAAAATTTGCAACATTAAAAAGATAAATTCATCCTCTTTCAAACGCACCTAACTTCATGTAAGTCGGATGACAGATGTAAAAGTGACAGCCATTTCAATAAAACCAAAAAAAAAAAATGGAACAAAGAGCAAATATAAAATTTTGTGTCAAACTTGAAAAAAAATTGAAATTGAAGTTTAAAAAATTAAAAAAAAATTGAAAAAAATGAAGCAGCCGTAACCGAGGTACTGAAGAACATTTCTATAAATGACATAAAAAAATCTATGCATGCGCTGGTTGATCGTTCCAAACATTGTGTTGAGTCAAATTGAACCTATTTTGAATAAATAATAACTTTCAAAGATAATATAATGTGTATTTTACTACTTTATATCCAAAAAGTTCGGTTATTTTTGGGACACACCGTGTACATACAAATTTTCATTATCCGTGATGGAGTCACAAAACATGATTACGCTCAATTGCAACGCATCAACCTTACGTGACAGACACGCCGACCGCCAACAGCGACGCTAACACCTTTCTACACGCATATATACAAACATACAAACATACAAACATACTTACATATATACAGATACATATATATGCATAAACGTCTAACTCTGCTGACTCGTTGACTCTTTCATTGTCTTCACCACTGTCGTTGTCATCTTTGTTATTATCCTTATCCCCATACTCATTACCATACTCATCACCATAATCATCATCAACATCATCATTATCATTATCATTATTTTTACTACTAAATGCCACGCACCCTAAAGGCAATCATTTGTTTGTTGTTTGTGTGTTTTGGCACGACGAATGATTTGCCATGCATGCAACCGGACGTCTCTCTTGGCGTGAACGGTGTAGAAAATGAGGCGACAACTGAAAAGAAAAGTTAAACACTTGTGGCGCTGTTAGCGAGCGAGTGTCTAGTTACTTCTGATTGACTAGTGTTAGTTGTTGTTGGCGTGTTGAACTAGTTTTTGGAAATTGAACAATGAAAGCGAAATTGGCGCAAGTGTAAATATTTGAAGCAGAAAACCCCGTTAAAATAATGAAGAGAGCAGGAAATGTCAAATTGTAATCATTTTGGCTACAAGAAAATGCAAGGGGATGTTCACTCGGTTGTTGGACGCTGAACTTAGAACAACCAGAGATAATTTTTGTGATAGACATGCTCAGTTCCTGCCCTTACGTCGATGTGGGTCGCTTAACTGGGCGTCCCAAGGAATCCTTGGACAATAAGCGACAGCGATCCATTGATGAACCCTGACTAACGACTATAATGTAGCCACTTCAAAATGATTGGTTTGGGTGGTTCACTGAAGTCTAATTACGGTATCTGTTTGCCAGTAGTGTGACTGCAAAGGCCTTGAAACAGCGGCCCTCTATTCCAATATGTCCCAATTAAAACCCTCTTACCGAGTTTGAATCAGCACACTGTCACATAAAAAACTTGTCCAGGATTGGAGCTTCCAGTTTACCATGGATGTTAGTTGAAATTTGCCGGTTTTTTCGATAAAGAAAACACTTCATTTTCAGAGGAATCTCAAAATTTTTTTATTCAAAGAATTGACCATTGGTTTCTACACATTTCGCCCATCTCTCAAGCAAATTATGGATACCATTCCAAAAAAAAAAACTTTTTCTCTTTCGAGGCAAACCATTCGACGAGCCATTTTTCGACTTCTTCAAAATTAGCAAAGCACTGCTCTGCAAGGGAGTGTCCCATCGATGCGAAAAGGTGATATTCGGACGGGGCGAGGTCTGGAGAGTACAGCGGGTGCGATAATATTTCCCAATTAAGTGTTTTTAATGTGTCTTTCATCAGTTTAGCGGTAGGAGACGGCGCGTTGTCATGTTGCAAGATAACTTTGCCATGTCTTCGGGCCCATTCCGACCGTTTTTCGATCAACGCATGATTCAAATTGATCACTTGTTGTTGTCGGTAGCGATCCGTGTTCACCGTTACACCAGGTTTTAACAACTCGTAGTACACCACACCACACTGTTTCCACCAAACACAGAGCATTGTCTTACGGCCAAAGCGATTTGGCCTTGCAGTCGATGGGCCAGCCTCACCAGGAGAAAGCCATGATTTTTTTCGCTTCGGGTTCTCAAATAAATCCATTTTTCGTCTCCCGTGACAATTCGATGCAGAAAAGATTCCCCGCAAAAAACAAAAGGAATGATTGGAAGTCTATCAAGTGGCTGCAATCACAAACTGAGACAAATGGTTTTCTGCTCGAAAGACCCGAGTATACTTCCCCAGCCACTGAACAAAAGTCAAAATGGAACACCAGGAGTAGGCAAACCCGATTCCCCAATTGAGGATTGACTATGAAGAAATTGAAATAGCAATCGCCCGCTTGAAAAACAACAAAATGGAGGGGACCGATGGATTGCTGGCCAAGGTATTCAAATACGGCGAAGAACTGATAAGGTACATGCATGAGCTTTTTTGCAGAATATGGTCGGCTGAAAGCATGTCTGACGATTGGAACCTAAGTAAGCTCTGCCCAACCCACAAAAAGGGGGATCCCACAGTCTGCGCCAATTACCGTGGGATAAACGACCGTACTGTGTGAAAGACTAAAGCTCTCAGTCAACAAACTTATTAGGCCTTTTCAGTGTGGTGTTAGACCAAGAGTGTACAGCGCTACCAGCGCGTACGGATCTCCAGTTAACAAACAAACAGTCGTCACATTCGCCACTCGACTCCAACGCCACTGGAATCAGTATGGATACCAACAACAATGTCAATGAAATCCAACGTAGAATAATTCTTGCCAACAGGTGCTACTTTGAACTGAGTAGGCAAATTTCACTCTCGACGAGCAAAGACCAAACTCTAGCAGTCGCTCATCAAACCCGTCCTACTACATGACGCAGAAGCGTGGACAATGTCGACATCTGATGATTCGGCTTTGGGAGTCTTCGAGAGGAAAGTTGAGCGAATGATTTATGGACCTCTACTCGATGGGAATGGCGAATACGGCAACCTGTGGTACGATGAGCTGTACAAGATATACGGGACATTGACAGAGTTCAGCGAATCAAGAGTCTACGTTGGCAAGATCAAGTGGTGGAAGCGGAGGACCAGGAAAATCTCTACTCCATTGGAAAACCGTGTGGTGGGGAAACTGACTGTACATGGTTTTTCCAATTGTCGCCGAACAGCGAAAATAAGGAGTGAATGGCGCATTGTTGTTAACTGGGCTGCAAACGGTGTCAAAACCAGTAAAGCAGAAGAAGAAGTCGGCAGCCGCTCCAAGAATCTGACATCGGCTCAGGCCATCGAACGATTTTCTGCTCGACTTGCGCTTTCTAAGAGTTCTAGCGAAATTTTTGAGTATGAAATTGGTCGTTTAAAGTAATGTTGGGAAATTCTTTGCGAAAGTGCTATGACCCACAGTAGATTTCAAGATCCGGAAGATCAAAAAGTGTAATCTCAAGATCGATGTCCAGAGTATTTGTGGATTTACATTTTATACTAAGTCGGCTCCGAACGGGCGATGGATTTTTTTGAGAAGCTTTTTTTTATAATGGCACTCGGAGCGCTTAACTTTCTCAGCCGAGCCGAAACCTGGCCTTCTGAACACTACTCGGTTATTGCGACTGTAATTGCTAGCTTGAAAAATAACCAAGCGGATGGCTAACGGTAAGGTATTCAAGTATGACGAAGGAAAACATGCTCGAGCCTGAATGGTGTAATGGGCTAAAAACCTTAAAATCTGTGGCTGAAATTTGGAAAATTTCCAGCATTTAAAATAGAAATTTTCATATTTTACACAACACAAAATTATGTTGGTGTTGACGTGAGCCAAGTGCGGAAAATCAAAGCATTTATGTACATAAAAATAAATGCACCCCAGGACTGCTTGCAAGCATTTCAAATTATCATAAAAATATGAAAAATATATCCGAAATATAAAAGAAAACTATTTGACAGCCAATATACTGTTTTTCTTCGCAAATAATAATAGCTGCTAATAATTGTTAATTATTTTAAATAAATAATTAAATTAATTCCAAACACAACCCCACCGTGCCGACAAGTTGGCGAACAACACAAAAGTTTACACTTTACATTGAGCTTTCGTGAAACAGCTGTTAAAAGCTCTTCTACACAAAAATGCTTACACTACCGTTACTATACCAAAAACAACTACCTGACAGTTGTGTGTACAACGGAAATTAGAAAGAAGAGCGCCAACATGTAGCGTAGAGAGCAGCAGAGAGCCAATTTAAAGAGCTTTTTTCTAAGCAAACTCAGGCGAGAAAAACATAAACAAAACTCAAAATAATTACATTTTACATTAGCGAGCGAGCGAGCGAACAAGAGAGAGAGAGAGAGAGAGATTACTTGCGAGAGTGCTACACTTAATAAATAAATAAATGGAAAGTACTTCATAGATGCATATTTAGTTGCTTACATATATGTATGAATATGTATGTATGTATGTATATCTACTTGTTTGCCTAACCTCTTCCAAAACAATGAAAATATATTGACTATTGGGCGATAAAAAGAATTGTATAAAATGCAAGGGAAATTCAAAACAAATGGGTGATGGCACAGATTTTATATGTTGTACGTATGTATATATGTATGTACAGGTTTTGTTTGTTTACATGCATATATGTACATATGTATGTATGTACGTCTAATGGAATACATGTGGGCATTATTTCGCAAATTGAGGCTATACACTTTATTACACTTATTTACAAACATACATACATACATACATACATACATACACTTCTGTATTCACTTAATTTTAAATTATGGGAATTAGGTGATCGACTCAAGGTGGCGGGCGCTAGCGGTGTAGCGCAGTTAATGTTTATATTTCTAACTCGCTTGCAAGCGCACTTAAATACATACATACATACATACACATACATATGTATATGTAGATATGTATGCATTTCGCTTACATAGCACGAAACGTTCGATTTTTCGTTCTCTCAAAGGTTTATTCGTTATTTTGTGCTACAGTGTGTTCGGTTTAACTGCCATTGCCATTCTCAGATGACTAATAAACCGATGCTCCTCCACATACTGCTATTCCAACTAGTTTTTAAACGGTAGCGTATTCAGCGCAACTCACTTGTGGGCGCCTAAATGTATGTATTATATTTGGGGCGCCATAATGAACTTAATGCATTTACTTTTGAGAGATATAATAAGAAATTTATGCATTTTTAAATTGCATAAAAATTTCAATAGCTTGTCTCTAACAATTGCACTTGACTTTTTGGCTCACATTTCATATGCATTTTTAGCTGGCGATCATTTAGTGATGACATCAACGGTTGCTTATAGTGCATAGATGTACATACATACATATGTATGCCTGTATCATCTGCTTTAATAAATATTTTCTACATACATCCATATGTATGTATATACACGCTTGCATTTTACACCCACTGCTACTCGTATATGTATTTATTAAATTGAATTTAAAATTTTTACTTGCTCGCGCACTCCTTTGGGTTTGTTTTTTTGCTTATTTCACTTATTTTCGTATATTTTTATCGTATCTAGACACACTTTTATTCTTGGCCTGAAGGTCGTCACACAGATTTGTTTTCAATGAATTTACATAAATAAATTCGACTGCAAAAGCAAGTAGAAAAGGCTTTTATTATGTGCCAATATACATAGGCCTGTGAGACAAAAGTTGTTAACAATAATTACCTACTCGCAAATTTACTGCGCATATTCAGTAGCTTAAACAGCTCACGATGCAGCTACTTACCATAAATGTATTAATTGCATTTTTTACTGCTTGTAATTTTAATAATACAAACAAAAAATAAACAAAAGCTGAAAATGTTTAATATATTATATTTAATGACTGCCTCCATAGCGAAGTAGCTCACAGAGCGTACTACCATGTGGAGCGTCGTGATTTCTAACCAGAATATTATCAAAAACTGTAGCAAAATAATTTATAAAAAAATGTATTAATCTAATAGCGGTTGCTGTAGGCATTAGGAAGAATATCAGCTCCTCTGAGTATATTTCCGACCTGACATAAAAAGCGGCACATAAAAATTTATCAGCCGTTCGGAGGCGCCATGGAATTGGAGAAAGAGCTCAGTTGAGGTGTGAGTTTTGATGTTTTTCAACAAATGAGAGGACACAAACTTTCTTCTACAGTTATTTCTATGATTATTCAAGCTCAAGTGGCAACATTTAAATATCCTAGATAACGAATATTAGGTGCATCAGCTCGGCCATATGTATCCCTGATAAATATTCGGAAAAATTGTAAATTTAAAACTTCACGCATGAATTTATATATATATATGTATATATATATATATATGTAATTGGCGCTTTGTAACCGCTGAAGCGATTTTCGGCCGAGCTCCTCCTCCAATTTGTGGTTTTGCGTCTTGATGTTTTTCCTACAAATGGAAGGACCTACAGTTTATACTAAGCCGCCTCCGAACGGGTGATGGTTTTTTTTTACGAGGAGCCTTTATTTCATGTCCGAAATACACTCGGAGGGGTGGACATTCCCTGCTGAGGGGCGACCTCAATTAGAAAATTTAACTTAATTTTTTATTTAAATTCATTTTCCATAATTTGTTTTGGATGTTGCTGGCACTGGGATATGAACCCGAGCCTTCCGAATGTCAGTATGCAATGCTAACCACTCGGCTATCGCAGCCGCCAAAATATAATAATAATCGGGCATAATTTGAATTGTTTTATAATATTCCAGAAGACTCAAATAAGACTTATTGAAAGAATTTTTGTTAAAATAACCTTACTAATACAGGTAGGGGATTGAAGAGCTCTTTATGCGCAGTAAAAATAATTGTTTGCTTTATTTAATCTCAATTGAAATATAGTTTAAAGATTTTACCTTCTTTTTCTTGCGAACGATAGACAAATAAAGGCCAAAATATTTGACTATTTCTTAGAAAATTCTTCTGTTATAGCATTGCATACACAGTTGTGCACTTTAAGAGAGTGGCAACTAATAAGAAAAACTCTGCAGCTGATAATGGTTCTATTCATCTTCCCAGTGAGTAAAAACAAGCTTTGAATCTATGATTTTTCACTCCATAAATATTATTTACTAAACTCTTTGTGAACTTATACGAAATTTGACTGAATTGTCGCCAATCTATGTAGACAACCCTTTCCGTTTTAAGTTTGAGATTTTCTTTTCTTAAAAGTTTCATTCTACAAACAAACTATTGTAAATACGAGTATTTATACCAACCGAGATGCTGTCTGCAATAAAGGTCATTGTAACGCGCATCATTTTTTCATACTTTCGCTTACACTCGTAAAAAAACACTCGCATTGACTGCAATACGACGCGCTCACTTTCCTACCTGCCCAAACCTATGTATCTACATAGTTTCCTTTGTTCGCATAAATTCTTGCTTTGTTTGGCATTGGCACTGCGCAGCTGATTTTCTAAATTTCCACAACCTTTAAAGTGGTTGTGGCGCCCCTGTACACTCAAAAGCCAAACCAAACAGCCAAGCAAGCAACCAACCAACGATGAACGAACGACCTACACAAAAAGCCAGAATTCTGCTCGTATAGACAATTTACGTGTATTCGTTCTCCCGTACGAGTGTGTACATATGTATGTAACTGAGCAGACGAGTACACGAAAAAGCGTTGCGCTCAGCGAGTAACAAGCAATAC
This sequence comes from Ceratitis rosa, assembly GCA_037013455.1. Lineage (NCBI taxonomy): Eukaryota > Metazoa > Arthropoda > Insecta > Diptera > Tephritidae > Ceratitis > Ceratitis rosa. Next base: position 7,979,795 of record JAWMAG010000001.1, on the reverse strand, counting down.
ACAGTTTTCACGAGTATCAAGGGGTGGTAAGAGGTGAACTACATATGTACATACATATGTACATGTAAAATACTTTAGTATCATTACAACAACAAAACAATAACAATAAACAAGCGAAAAGCTACGGAAACAGCAAAACACAGCAGTGGCAGTTTTGAACGTTTAGCAGCAGTAGGCACCAAACAGTCAGCGAGCCAGTGAACCAGTGAACCAGGCAGCGAGCAGAGCGCAGCAATTTAGAGTCTGCATTTGTTTTCTTTGTTCAAAACTTTACAAAAATTAAATTAGTGCGCAATAGAAATTATATTAAATTGTTTTCTTTACATAATTTTATTTCAACGTTGACGCTGAAAATTACGTCACACAAAAATACATTGCATTTTGTTTTTGTTTTTTGGAGAAATGAAAAAGTAAAAGTACATACATATATTAAAAGAAATATGCCATAATAGTGTAAATAAAAAATAGAACGTTGCAAACGCCTTAAAATCCAAACAAATACAAAGGAAGTGAATTAGTAGTAGAAAAAGAAGAAGAAAATAACAATTATAAATGAAAAGAACTGAAAATATGTACACACAGGAAAAAAAACGCTAAAATAAAATTTGACTGCAGTTCCAGGAAGAAAAAAAATCGAAACGGAAAAAGTTATAAAACAACAACCCAACGATTGCCTTTTCGCCTTTCGTGTTGTCCACGAATGCATTTTGCTCATGCATATGTACCAAATTTCAAGTGCCCACGATTCAACGCACATAGTGGTCGGTGTCGGTTTCGGTATCGCTATCGGAGCGAGTGCATGCAGACGAGGAACCGTTCGTTGGTGTTGCAGGAGCCAGAACACCACCACCAGTAGCAGTGACAACAGCCAGAACCAGAACCACAGCCGCTGGAACAGGCAGAGCAGTGCTTGCACTGCTGTTAGTCACCGTTGTCGTCACCATTGTAGAGGTAGCAGCTGTAGGAGCTTAGCTTGTAGCAACCATAACGTTAGTTGCAATAGCAGTAATCTTTGTTATACATATACGTGTACGTTTGCGAGTAAACGCCATCATCAATATGCCATCACTATTGGAAGCATTGGAAAGAAAATATTTCACCGATTGTCAATTGGAGAATCTAAACGACGACGATGCAGCAGCTGCTGAAACCGAAAAAATCATATCCATTTATATACCGCGTCTGCCACCATTGCTCAGCGTGCCCGAGCTATTGGTATTGAACGACTGTGACATTGACTGTGCGGGTGATTTCGAAGCCATAAAAGAGAAATGTCGACGCGTACGTGAACTAGATCTCGCACAAAATAAATTGAACGATTGGCAAGAGGTCTTCCACATACTCGAACATATGCCGCGTGTGGAGTTTGTGAATTTGAGTAAAAATCATTTAGTTGGACCAATATGCAATCCCACCACACTACCCACGAACAGTTTGAGGAGTATGGTGCTGAATGGCACTTATCTGGATTGGCCGTGTGTTGAGGTGTTATTGGATAATTTGCCATTGTTAGAGGAATTACATCTCAGTTTGAATGACTACAAAGAAGTGCTTATTGATTCAATTGAATTCGCGGCCAGTGGTGGTGGTGGTGGTGGTAGCGGTGGTAGCGGTAGCGCGGAACGCGAGGACGACGTCAACGAAGGCGCTGAGTTGGTTAACGAGTTGTGCGTTAACGTGGACGACAATAACGACGAGGTAAGCGTGCGCATTGAGCGTAACGACAGCAAACAAAGTGATTCACACAAATTAAATAGCAACACAACAACGACAACAACAACAACAACAACAGCGGAAACAGTAACAGAAAGAGCGGAAGCAACAGCAGAATTAGAAGCAACAGCGACAGCTACAACAGAAACAGAAATAGAAACTGAAATTGAAACAACACCAACAACACCACCGCCATCACCAACTTCACCTACAGGCAGCTACTACACGGAATCAAAATGTAAACACATACAACCACATCGAAAACTGAAAACCTTACATTTCACCGGCAATCCCGTCGAAAGTTGGCTAGAGATTTGTCGTTTGGGACGCGTTTTTCCTAGCCTCGAAAATTTGGTGCTCGCCGATTGTCCCATCAAAGCTATACAAACCGATGCCGCTACTAATGTCAACAACAATGACTGCCCGACGACTGCCTGCGTTGAGGATGTCGAAATGTCCCCCAAAACGGAATGTCCGCACAAACATTTCCACAACCTGCTATTTCTCAATCTCAGCTATTCGAACATAAGCACTTGGGATGACATTGATCAGATTGCGAAATTTCCGAAATTACGCAATTTACGTGTTAAAAATTGGCCACTCTGGGAGCGTCTTGAATGTACCGAACACGAACGTCGTCAGCTATTAATTGCGCGTTTGCCGAATGTGAGCTTACTCAATGGTGGCGGCGTGATCAGTGCCGATGAACGTGAAGATGCTGAACGTGCTTTCATACGTCACTACATGGACAAGCCGGAGTGGGAGCGTCCGAAGCGTTACGATGAATTGGTCGCTAAACATGGCAAACTAGATCCGTTAGTTAACATAAATCTTAAGCCTGAGAAACGCCTAAAAGTATTCATTACATATAAGGAAAAGACAGAGACACGCTTACTCGATGTCTATTGCACGGTGGGCGATTTGAAGACGCGTTTGGAAAAGCTCATTGATTTGCCAGCAAATAAGATGCGTTTATATTATGTGGATCAAGATTTCAAAGAGTTCGGACCGGAGCTGATGAAGTATCCCAATAAGCGGCTATATAGTTATAATATACAAGCGGGTGATGAAATCATAATCGATGAGAAGAAATAAGTTGCGGGTGGTGATTGCGTAGGGGCGGGACGGCGCTATTCTAAATGCATAAATGCACATAATGACTTTTTTTGCAGCAATAAAAATGATGCAATGCTTTTAATTACTATAAAATTATATATATACGAGTACATATACACGGTGTGTCCCAAAAATAACCGAACTTTTTGGATATAAAATAGTAAAATACACATTATATTATCTTTGAAAGTTATTATTTATTCAAAATAGGTTCCATTTGACTCAACACAACGTTTGGAAAGATCAACCAGCGCATGCATAGATTTTTTTTATGTCATTTATAGAAATGTTCTTCAGTACCTCGGTTACGGCTGCTTCATTTTTTTCAATTTTTTTTAAATTTTTTAAACTTCAATTTCAATTTTTTTTCAAGTTTGACACAAAATTTTATATTTGCTCTTTGTTCCATTTTTTTTTTTTTTTTTTTTGGAACCATTAGCACACTTTTGGTTTTATTGAAATGGCTGTCACTTTTACATCTGTCATCCGACTTACATGAAGTTAGGTGCGTTTGAAAGAGGATGAATGTAGCTTTTTAATGTTGCAAATTTTCAATAGATGGCGCTGTATGTTGTATGATTTAAATATAAAGTTCGGTTATTTTTGGGACACATCGTGTATGTATAATAAATATAGGACAATGTAAATATTTTGTAAAGTTAATATAACGATTATGTAGTTTTAAAAAGTACCTTGTAAAAAATAAAAAAATTAATGATAAAATCGAAAACAAAAACAAAAACAAACAAAGCAAGCGCTATTAACGAAATAAATTACTGTGGTACACAAGCGTGCTATACGAATAGGTTCATACTTATGTACACGTATGTACGTATGTATGTATGTAAACAAAAATGCGTACGTATAAAATAAATAATAGATAATAATAATAACAATAAAATAATAATATTAATAAAAAAATAGAAACAAAACCAAATTGCTAAAATTAATTTTCTTATTTCTTTGTTCGTTCGTTATTTGTTATGATTTTTATTACTGCTTCGCATAAATGATTAATTTCACAAACTGCTTTTGCGCAACATTTTGGCTACTCATGCGATCACACACACGCTTTTGCGCTTTTGCGTCGATATTTTTTGCTGTCGGCGGTAGCGAAGGGGGGGCCGAAGCAACTCACGATCAATATGACCATACTTGTTGTATTGCTATGTAACATTATAATAAAGGCGGCATCTTCTTTGTGCATACATATGTATGTATGTATAAATGTATACGTTTTATTTATGCACTTAAAGTGTGGGTGCACTCCAACTTGTTTAATACTTTATTTGTCAGCAATGATTTGTTGGTGGCAGTTTAATTGTGCGTTGCAGGAAGTACGACGTACAAGTGCTGCTCTAACAAAGATTATCTGTTTTGTATTGTAAGTACGTACATACATACACGTAAGTGGGAATAAACATAAAACATTTTTGTAATAGTGTCAATCAGTGTTGAACTTCTTTTCGGCTTTTATTCGTACCCTATAGGAAAAATTGATCGAAATTTTTTGCGAAAGCTTTGATTAGAAAAAAAATCTAAAAATTTTATTGCTCAAAACTGTAAAAAATGAGACGAAAAACGGTTCTACGGCGTAAGATAGATCAACTCTGTTGTTGTTGTTGTTGTTGTTGTTGTTGTTGTAGCGATTCCTTAACCCCGTTTAGGGAAGGCTTTATCAGTCTAAGTCGCCGAGGTCATCTAAAGGGAGCTCCAGGAAACGTGCTGTTTCGACGGGATTGGACCAAAGGGAGAGGGAGGTTAAATGAGTCGGTTTAAGGGGGCGGTGGTTAGTGCCGTGCGGAGACTCTCCACATGCAGGGCATACGTTGGGTATACTGAGGTCGAGTCTGGATAAGTAGCAGTTTAAACTGCTACAATATCCAGACCTAAGTTGTGCCAGGGTCGGGCGGGCCTCTCAAGGCAGCTCGAGCTCGTTGTCAGCAATAGGTGGTGGTTTAACTCCGAGCACGCCATTCACTGGAAGGGAGTCTTTGAAGGTGTTGACTGACTCCTGGTGAATGGCGTTCAGTGCTTGTCTGTACGCCGTCCTGTCCAGCGGTTGTTGCACGTGTTGCTGGATGGTGCTCTTCAAATCCTTTTCTGATGTGCCTGGGTGGAGGAGGGGGAGGTCCGGCTTCATATGGTAGACTCTCAAGACAGTCGGTTCTACGTACCGGAGTTGACCCGGATTTTATCCGACCAAGGGCTGCCACCCACTCGGCGATCTAACCCCGTTTAGGTCAACAGAAAAAAAATAATAGATCAACTCTCATGACAGTCGGTTTTACGCACCGGCCAAAATTAGGTCATCAGGTAATTCTAGTTTAAGTACATCAACAAAGCAACACCGCTTGTGCAATGGATGTAGTCATCATAACACCTCAAGACACATAGCGAGCTACACCGAGCACCGACTCGATCTCGATATGAAAATTGATGGTGCAAAAATCTCAACACTCGACAGCCAATACTCCTTCACTCCACATACGATTGCAAATACTAAAGTACAGAGTCGCAATCAATTTCTCAAACCGTTAGCCGGCAGCACCAGCGCGGAAAAAGACAGAGAAACATTGCGCGCATAATACATTGCAATTGGCTGGCCGGTCGTTACGCTGCTCCGATCTGAAAGACGGGAACTAGTTAGAAGCAGGTGAAGAAGCTGCAAGCATGTCACGAAAACTCCTGATATCACCGGTGCATTACTTTTACAGTGAACAACCCATATCTGCTGGAATTCTACCGTCGGTAGCTAGAGATCCGAGCAATACTGGTACAATTAAGATCTGTACATTGTAGCTGACTTAATTTCAACATATCCAGACTTGAGCCTAATATACCTAACGTATTACCTGCGTACAATGAGACCCCGTGCAATGATAACCCCTTCTTTGCATGCACCGTAAAGCCTACTTATCTACTTTCCGTCCGTTTCCTGGGCGCTCCATTAGAACACCTCGATGACTTCGACTAATCTGACTTGGGGAGAAACCGACAAGAAAAACTATAGGAAAAACTACAACAACAAAAACATTCAGATATATATGAACACATTTGGAATGACGAGACGAATCAATTTAACCATATCTGTAAGTCTGTCCGTCCAAATTGAGATATTTTCATGAGATTTGGTTCACACAAACTTTGGGTCACAAGTACAGACGCTGTTTTGCAAATGGAAATGTAAAATCAAATCAAGTTCACGACAATTTCGGCTGGATGTCAATCCCTTGGCTTGTGTTTCCGAGATGGAATAAATGCTCCTCATAAAAAACCATCAGCCGTTCGGAGGCGGCTTAATATAAGCTCTTGTCAACATAACAAACTCTACAAATCACTCCTCATTCCTGTCCTGCTATATGGTGCGGAGTCATGGGCAATGGCAATTTCTAATGAGTCGGCGTTGAAAGTTTTCGGGAGAAAGGTCTAGCGAAAGATTTGACAACGATGATGGAACGAGATATAAGACAACATTGACAAAGACCAGCCAATCTCGAGACAGCGGCTAGGCTGGCTAGGTCAGTCGCCCGAATGGATGAAAGCAGAAAAAGAGGAAGACCGTCACTCCGTTGGAAAGATCAGGAGGAGAAAGACCTGGCATCACTTGGTATTTTCAACTGGCGCCAAGCAGCGAGAAGAAGGATAAATGACGCGCCGTAGAATCGCGTAAGTGGGTCCTATACCCAAAAGGAGGAAGATTAAAGTATTATAGGAATATTGTTGGCGTTTGGTAAGATCTTTCCGACAGGCATATTGAATTCTGTTGTTATTGGATGAGTGCATAAGTTCCTGCCCGATTCCGCTGGATGCCGTACGAATCGTTTGAGAGTGGCGCTCGTGAAAGAAATATATACATATTATATATCGTTGGAAAGGTGACAGTCCGAACTGTAAATCAAGCATAAAATAACTTCATTTTGATTTGAGTTGCTTAGTGAAAAGACGCATGGAAGATGAACAACGAAAAAGATCATATGCGTCATATTATGTTATACGAATTCCGCAAAGGAAAAACAGTGGGCGCTGCAACTAAAGATATTCGCGAAGTTTATTTGGACCGTGCTCCAGCACTCCTCGAAGACCTCGAAGATCAACCTCGCAGTGGACGGCCTTCTGAGTTTGATGACGATGTTCTAAGGACTTTAGTTGCGAATAACTCACGTATTTCGACGGAAGAGGTTGCCAGTGAATTGAACGTCAACAAATCAACTGCGTTTCGTCGTTTAAAAAAGGGTGGGTACACTTTGAAGCTCGATACATGGGTGCCACATCAGTTGAGTGAAAAGAACAAAGTGGACCGTATGTCAACAGCAATTTCTTTGCTTCGACGGATCAAAAACGAACCTTTTTTGGGTCGGCTCGTGACTGGTGATGAAAAATGGGTCCTGTACAACAATGTTCAACGCAAAAGAACATGGAAACAGGCACACGAAGGGGCGGAACCGATGTCGAAAGGTGGATTGCATCCGATGAAGGTACTGCTGTGCATTTGGTGGGATATCCGAGGCGTGATCTATTTTGAGGTCTTGCCAGCTGGCTAAACGATCACTGCCAACAAGTATTGTAAGCAATTGGTCGAATTGAAGAAAGCAATTGATGAAAAACGTCCGATTTTGGCCAATCGCAAAGGAGTTCTTTTCCATCATGACAACGCCAGGCCACATGTTGCAAAACCGACCCTGGCCAAACTGAAGGAGATGAATTGGGAAATCATGCCGCATCCCCCATATTCACCCGACATTGCACCTTCTGATTATCATTTGTTTCGATCGCTGCAGAACAATTTGAATGGAAAAAAATTTAAAAATGTGGAAGACGTCAAAAACCACCTTGACACCTTTTTCAACGAGAAACCGCGCGATTTCTATGAATCAGGCATCCGTAAATTGGTTGAACGTTGGGAGTGGATTGCCGAACATGATGGCGAACACATAATTGAATACTAAATGCACTCATCCAATATATACACTGTAATTAATATATGTGTGTGTTTCTTCGTACATTGCCTATGTACATATGTATGTATGTACGTATTTATAAAAATGTGTGTGATATAGAGCAGACAAGTTCATTAAGGCCGCAATTTTTATAGCAATACTATTATTCATTCTACGCATACTAAGTTGATTAAAAGTACAAACATACTTTTGACTTCCTTAAGCGATTTGTAAACTTAATTTTTGTATGATTATGAAATATCTTCAATAAACTAAAATTAATAAAAAAAAATAATAATATTCAGTATAGATCACTAACGAACAATCAAATTACATTTTTCCTTCTTTTACTATTCATATTTGTTAATAACAAATAACCGATCATACGATATTCGTTACACTACAGTTATTACAAGTCTTAAGCGATTAACACCAATCGGAGAGAAATACCGTAAATGTGAAAATCAACAATTTCCAGATTAACGAAAACAAGGCAAATTAACAAGAAATATCCGATAAAGATTATAAACAAATAATTAGCAAAATTATCTGTTTTGACTTAAGCATTTATTGCTCAACGCACAGAGGTGAATGAAAACAATAAACAATAACAATGGGGTTACCGTGGCATGATATATTTTACTTACAAAAAAAATAAAAATAAATAAAAAATAAATAAATGAAAATAAAAAACATTATTAACAATTATATATATTTTTCATTCATTTGCTCCTCTATCTCTGTATGTACATATAGGTATGTGTATACATTTTTTTAACTCTCCTACGCTAATTCTCGCAAAGAAAGAGTTATAAATAAATAATATAAATATATATAGTATTTACTTTGTATTATTTGTTTTGCTTTTCTTATTTGGCATGATAAATATTTTGGTTAATATTTAAGCGATTTTTCAAGCAACACACCTTTTTTGAAATTTCAAACCCCTTCGTAAGCAATATTGATAGAGTTAACATGGTTTTAGCTGGCGGCCGATTTAAGTCAAATATGCGCCGTTTAGTTCGTAAACTTGTTGCCAACCAGATGCCAACATTATTATACCCCTCTCGTAGAAGGTTGCGTCCCTATTGGCAAAAAACTTGTAGAGCCAATTTTCACAGACCTCTTTTGAAGCCAACTTCTCACCTTTTAGCGTATTCGCCATGGACAGGAAAATATGGTAATCACTTGGTGCCAGGTCCGGACTTTAAGGTGGGTGCATTAGGATCTCCCATCCGAGCTCCTGGAGCTTCTGGCGCGTCACCAAAGACGTGTGTGGTCTGGCGTTGTCCTGATGGAACACAATTCGGCCTCTGCTGAGTGCTGCCTTCAAGTGGTCCAGTTGTTGGCAGTCTAAAAGTGGCAATTTCGACTTAGACGACGGAGAACGACCCGGACAGGCAATAAACGAAGAATTGGAGACATTTCTCCACGCAGATGCATGCCAGACGCAAGAAGAACTTGCAAAAGTGTTAGGAGTTGATTAAGCAACCGTTTCCAGACGATTAAAATCATTAGGAGTCATCCAGAAGCTTGGAAATTGGATGCCTTTAAGCCAGGAAACGTTGAACGTCGATTCTGCACGTCGGAAATGTTGCTTCAACGCCACCAAAAAAAGGTCACTTTTGCATCGGATTGTCATTGGCGATGAAAAATGGATTCATTATGATTACCCGAAGCGCAGGAGATCATATGTGAAGTCCGGCCAACCATCGACATCCACGGCAAAGCCGAATATCCATGGTGCCAAGGTTATGCTATTATGCACTATTATGCACTATTATGAGCTATTGAAATCGGGTCAGGCGATCAGTGGGGACCTCTACCGAAAACAATTGATTCGTTTGAAAAAGGGCATCGCGGAAAAACGACCAGAATATGCGACCAGACACAAATCAATAATTTTTCATCATGACAACGCTCGGCCACATGTTGCAAGGCCAGTTAAAAACTATTTGGAAAACTGTGGGTGGGGAGTTCTACCTCACCCGCCTTATAGCCCAGACATAGCACCTTCCGATTACCACTTGTTCAGATCAATGCAGAATGCTCTCACCGGAGTACGCTTCACTTCAGAACAAGGTATCAGAAATTGGCTCGATTCTTTCTTGACATCCAAGCCGGAGAAGTTCTTTCGGGATGGGATCCACAAACTGCCAGAAAGATGGGCAACATCGTAGCTTCCGATGGGCAATACTTTGAACATTATATGTATAACAATTTTTTCACAATAAAGTTTTAATTTTCGAAAAAAGAACCGCACGAACAGAGAATATTGGGCTTCAATATTTGAGTAAGTAAAAGAAGCCATTAAAGAGTAAAGATATGGAAAATTGACGAAAGGTGTGCTGCTTTTACACAGTATAGTCCATAGGAACTGTGTTGTGTTGGCTGCCTTGCATAAGGTGACCAAGACCTGGTGTGAATGTTTTCAAATATGTTAAAAGACATGAGGACTAAAAATTTACCCCCGATGATGAAGTCAAGGAAACACTTTGGGCGTATTTTGAAAATAAATATAAATTGAGCGTATAAATAAATTAATTGAAGGAGCTGAAAAATTCTTCTATCTTGCACGTGAATATATTTAAAAGGAAAAAAAAAATTGTTTGTTTTTTATTTCCACCCCATGTCTCCCATAGAAGCGCTCCCAGGCTTCTTTCCTCTTCTCTAAAAAAAAATATCAACAAACCAGTCGAACATTACATGAAATCCTCCCCTTTTTTAAGCGTATAATTTAGCAACTTCTCACTTGGCAACCCTACCACCCTGCAGTTTATTTGCCGTAAGCAAATACTAACATTATCTTTGCCATTTCAAATGAAGCTATGCGTAATAATCACTATTTCTAACTTTCGCGTTTCTTGCTTATCTTAAAACAAACCAAATCTTATCGTCCTCTTCTTCTTCTCTCTATCTTCCTCTTCTAAACACGCTTACTTCAGCTGGCACAGTTCAAAAATTTCGGTACTTTTGTAAATGTAAAAGCTAGAATACACAAAAGAGCGTTAGCCGCACAACCGACCTCGTCATTTGTTTTTTTTTTTTTGTTTTTTTTTTTTTGTAGCTCGAAGGTGTTAATTGAGTTGTAAACTTAAATTTGCACGTTCCATTAGATATCAAAAGCCGTAAGAGAAACAAAAATATTACTATTCCCAAGCGGTTAGTCGTCGTTGTCGTTGTCTGGTATCTACCATACATTTTGTATACAACAGTGCGCCGTGGAGGTGCGTGACTAATGAGTTGCAGCAAAAATTTTTGGCAAAAGTCTACAGTGGCTCAATTTTAAAGAGTGTCTACAAAGAAAACCAACGAAATTTAAATATTTCAACAATTGTGCGCTGTTGTTTTCTCATGTGTTTGTGTGTATTTTAGTGTGAGTTTGGGTGTATCTGAAACCTGGTCTATTTGCTTTACGACCAATTTGAATTTACTCAGCATTTAACACTTGCTTTTTAAAGGTAAATAATTGTCAAATAATGTGATGTATTTATGACGAGTACGAGCTGTCTGCGAAGCTAAGCTAAGCTTGACTTGGCTTGAGATTGAAGCGAGGCTTACGAGTCGCGCACAGACAGTCGAGTTGCATTCAACGCAGTACGGTTGGTTTGGTTAGTGAATTCTAGCTGATTTGCCAACGTTTAATCCTAGCAATTACGAGTACTAGAGGAGGAGAAGTGCAGTGCAGTGCGTGCAGTGATATGAAATGGATCCAGACAACGAGTGCATAATTTTCTATGAGAAACGTTTTCATTGGAATCAATGCAAACTCTTTAAAGGATACTCAATGGATTTGTATGAATGTTGAATGATAAAAATTTATAATTTTTTACTATTTAAAAAAACAAGAAAAGACAGCATTTTTATTAACCATTATTAATAATTCGAACAAATGTATATATTTGAATATGTTTACAGATCATGTAAGTCCAACTTTGGTAACCATCCAGCGAACGGACATCTTCGACCGCGAATGTCACTCATAGGAAAGCCGCTGACCTACAATCGCGGCACACGCCGTGACGCACGTTATCGGCGGTTACAGAGTCGTGTGTATAATTTTTTAGAGCGACCACGTGGACTGCCTGCAGTTTTGTATCACATAATGGTGTAAGTGTCATCATTTTATGCTTGTATGTATACGGTGTGTCCCAAAAATAACCGACATTTATATTTAAATCATACAACATACAGCGCCATGTATTGAAAATTTGCAACATTAAAAGGATACATTCATTCTCTTTCAAACGCACCTGACTTCATGTAAGTCGGATGACAGATGTAAAAGTGACAGCCATTTCAATAAAACCAAAAGTGTGCTAATGGTTCCAAAAAAAAAATGGAACAAAGAGCAAATATAAAATTTTGTGTCAAACTTGAAAAAAAATTGAAATTGAAGTTTAAAAAATTAAAAAGAATTGAAAAATATGAAGCAGCCGTAACCGAGCTACTGAAGAACATTTCTATAAATGACATAAAAAAATCTATGCATGCGCTGGTTGATCGTTCCAAACGTTGTGTTGAGTCAAATGGAACCTATTTTGAATAAATAATAACTTTCAAAGATAATATAATGTGTATTTTACTATTTTATATCCAAAAAGTTCGGTTATTTTTGGGACACACCGTGTATGTACATATGTATTTATTTGTTACTAGTTTTATTTTGAATTTTTTTAACAATTTGCATTTATTTATTACAAATTTTTTTTTTGAATTTTTTTCTTTTTTTATTTTTTTTTTTTTTAATTTTTATTTATTTTTTGTTTTATTCGGCCTGTGCGTTCAAAACTGCGACGAGTACATGATTTGAATAAATTACGTTTATATTATTTTGTTAATGAAGCTTTAATGTCAAATCAATGAAATTTTTTATTTACCATATTTCTCTAACGATTATATACTCTTGAATGTCAACTATTTACTTATACAGCCTTGGCCAAAAGTATTAGGCACCCCACTAATTACTGAATTTTTCGTTTTAACAAGTGAAGTAATGAAGTTTTATTAGTAAAACAGTGCAAATATAATAAATTAGTGATAATAACATTAATACTTATTTAGTAGGTCCACCCTTCGATTTAATAACGGCAGCAATTCTCTCAGGCATGCTGCGTACATTCTTTGCACATTCGTCCGCACTTATAGCGTACCACTCTTTAATTAAGGCATTCTTTAAGGCAGTTTTTGATGTTATACTGTGTTCCTTAATCTTGCGTTTTAAAATAGCCCACATGTGCTCAATGGGATTCTGGCTTGGATCTGGAGACTGTGCAGGCCAATCTAAAAAAACAATGTTGTTATCTCTAAACCAACGCATCGTAGTCGTTGATTTGTGACACGGAGCATTGTCTTGCTGAAATTGAACCCCGTCTAAATTAGTATCGCCGAAAATGTGCGTTAAGGAAGGCAGAAGGAGAGCTTCTAATACATTTATGTACTTTTGACTATCCATGCGACCCTCGCAAACGAACATATCGCCGACACCATCAGCAGCCATGCAGCCCACCCCAGATCATAGTGCTGCCTCCTCCATGCTTAACAGTGGGTACCAAGCAGTCTGGATGATTTTCTACCCCAACCCGTCGCCTCACGTACGTCACACCAGGCGTTCCAAATATCTGTAGAGAAGAAAAAATAATGTTTTCTTCGAAATTGCTCTAGGATTAGAAGCTATGGCTGTTAATACTTTAAGACGTTCTTACCTCGAAGTTTGATTCAACAGACCTCAGTATATTCGACCAATCTTCTTCGGTGAAATGTTGGTATCGACGAGCCCATTCCAAACGATTTTTCTCATTCTTTTCTGAGAGCTACGGCTTCCTTCGGGTTTTACATCCTTTTAAACCTGCTTCCAGAACTCTTCTTCTAGCTGTTCCAGCACTAACTGGTTTACTAAATTCGTCCGAAAGTGTAGAAGAAGATTTTTTGCGATCCTTGAGAGACTCGCGTATAAGTATTCGGTCTTCTCGTTTACTGGTTAGACACTTTCTTCCACTTTTTGATTTATTATTGTGGAATTTCGTCTCCACAAATCGCCTGATAGCACATTGGACCGCGCACCGTGAACATCCCACCAAATTGGCAATCTCAACCTGAGACTTACCTTCTTCACTTAGAACTTGAATTCTAACTCTATCATCGTAATTAATTTCACTTTTTTTAGGCATTTCGGTAAATATGAACTGTTTTTATAAGATTGGTAATTTTTCACTAAATGTAATTTACATTTTCACTTTCAAATTTTGAATGCGGAAATATTTAATGAATTTCTTAAAAATGACAATTTTTAGGTTTAGCTTACCCAGAGTGCTATGACTTTTAATATTACACAATTTATTCGTTTAATCAATTGTTAAACATCCATGTACAATAAAACATTTACAAAAAGTAGTGGTAACTTTGATAGCCACATTTGAGTATACTTGTATTTTAGTGGAGTGCCTAATACTTTTGGCCAAGGCTGTATATATATACAATAATATGTACATATACTAAATGCTTTTAAGTATTTTTTCCAGAAAATATTTTTTTTTTTTAATAAAATCGTAATTTTCTTATTTTCCTCTCTATGCTTTCATAGGTTTTTTATGGTATTCACTTGCTTAGCTTTAAGCGTCTTCTCAACGATCGAAGAGTACGAGAAAGATGCAATTTATATACTATTTCGTATGGAAATCATAGTTGTAATATGGTTTTCATTGGAATTTTGCTTCAGGTGGGTCATAATTTATCTTTAAACTGCCTACTTATGTAAGTTAAGAATTATTAAATTTAAAATTTCGCCAAAAGGAAATTATTAATTACAGTTTTAACTTTGTTGTTTTACATGGTTAAAAAAAATCTATTTGGTTTTGGATACTAATATATGACAAGACAATTTTGAAATTTTCTCGCATCGAGTTTTGAAATCGAAACTCACGAGGAGGTTGGAAATTTGGTTTTCAATGAGGAAATACTTTTTTCAGAGTTAGTCTGTTACTTGATTTATACTAAGTTTGGTTTGTCATTTCATAATAAACAGATTTAGTCCGGAAAAACGTTCCGTGCAAATTTTATACCATAATATTAGGTGTGAGCCGTAAGCCCTGGCAGCTACTGCTTCTTTCTCTGTAAAATGATAATTGTACAATATTATTATTTTTCATTTATAGTAAATAAAATAAATAAATAAATATTAGGTGCAGTATTCGGTCGTTATAATTGTCCAGCAGAGTAGGTAATTCGAGCAAACCATGAATCGGTTTCGTATCAAGTTTACTCAACCTCAAAGATGCCGAAGACGCTATTGCTGCTGTGGAGCAGAGTGTCGAAGAATGCCATCGCGCGCAATACCTGAAGCTGTTCCCATCCATGTTATGGAAGATTTTGCCGAAAGATCTTTGTTTACGGGCTTTCAAAAATTTTGTTCAGCGATAAAGCTCACTTTTGATTGAATGTGTTGAACGTTAATAAACAAAATTATCGCATTTGGAGTGATGATAATGATCGAATTGTCACGGTTTGGTGATGTGCTCTATGGTCGATAATTCTTCAAAAATTAAACTGGCCCTAATGTCACAGTCAATGGGAATAGGGTAGAGCCATATTTGATGAGTTTTTCGTGCCTGTTGATGTAGACGCTCTTTGATTCCAACAGGACTACGCGCTGCATGCCATATAGTCCACGCGACAATCAATTTATTAAAGGAAATTTTTGATGAGCGCATTATCTCACGTCGTGAACCTGTGATGTGGCCTCAATGATCGTGCGATTTAACACCGCTGGTCTATTTTGTGTCTTTGTTATCTCACGGTCGGTTATGGAAAGTTGTCAGTAAACCCCCTACCGATCATTCCTAACTGGCAAGATCTTAACTCCAATCCAACTGATAATAGAGGTTTCCTTCTTGGCCAACTCATTACCTTTTTTTACTTATGTGGTACTTTTCAAAAATTCGACCAGTCGAACTTAACCTAGACCAAGGCTAATATTTAGACTACAGATCGCCCAAAAATAGAAGGTCTGTTATATGATCGGTAAGTCTACTTCTGGTCCGCATATTTTTGGTTGTTTTTTTGGTACCCAAAGGAAGTAGCAACCTTCGATCTTGAGTCAAGCGGGGATTGAGAGTAAAAAGCTCGTTATATGGGACTCCCTTCATATTTTTCCATTTAATGTGATCGTTTCTAACCATTTCCGTACTATTCAAAATCTCCGTTCTATGGACGGTGGTCACTCATTTGTCATAGCGTCCGCAGTTATGTGTTTTTTTTCCAACAAATGGAGCGACCTACAGTTTATACTAAGCCACCTCCGTGCAGCTTATGGATTTTTATTAGTCATGTCAGAAATACACTCGGCGAGGTTGATATTCCCCGCCAAGGGTCGATCGCAATTATAATTACTTGAATAATATATATTTGCAAAAATCGTTTCCGATCCCTTCCAGCCTTCCAGGTGAATGTCAATCGAAAACTTTTCCAAATTGTGTTGAGTTCTGCACGGGGTTCCATAGCTCATATCGTACCTCTCTGCCCAGCAATTGTCTTTGACCTATTCCTTTTGGCCTACATTTGTTTAACCTTAAAGCATAAGCTTGTCGTCAAACGCTAGAAAGCATAAAGTAATTAACTCATCACGCTTCCCAAGGGAGCTTTTTATCAAAGTACTAGTGATAAACAAGAGTTGTACATATGTATGTACACGTATGCCAGATATTAAGAGGCGTGACTTAACATGCTAAATGCTGATCGATTACATTGAGGGCGGAAGAGTGTAATTGCAGAAAAGGCAACAATTAAAATGAAAAACACCAACATTTGCATTAATCTAACAAACAATGAATTATAAAACTGCACCTACCACTGTCAACATTCATTTAAGGGACGCACTAATCCTTATAAATATGTTCTGTAGTAATGAAATAAAAATACAAAAAGAAAACATTTACATATATATTTATATATGTACATTAATTAATGTAATGACTTTCTTTCTCTTCACTAAGCGTACTCTACTCAATTCATTTCCGTGTATTTAATTCAACCACTCTTTTATTTCCTTTATTTCATGCCATGGCACTTTCTCGTTCACACCACAACATCACCCGTTAAACAGACTGTGGTCATCCGGCTGCCGTTCACGTTATCAAGGATGTGTGGGACGGCTGAAATTCGTAAAACGACCCTTTTGTATTATAGGCAAGTCAAACATCAACTGTGTTGTTGTTCTCTAAATTATGTCAAGATATGATGATGATGAAAAGAACACAGAAAACGAGTTAATTAATTTAATATATTATATATATATTTTATGTGAGCTTTTATGTTTGTTTATGTGTACTCTGTAGATATTATAACAATAGCCGCCTCGTCGGTGGTGTTGGGCATGGGCACCTCTGGTCAGGTGTTCGCAACAAGTGCACTTCGGGGGCTGCGCTTCTTTCAAATATTGCGCATGGTGCGCATGGATCGGCGGGGCGGCACATGGAAGTTGCTGGGCAGCGTCGTTTACGCACATAGACAGGTAAATTGGTAAATTATA